>BGPR01048137.1:0-11625 GCA_013235015.1 Araneus ventricosus | reverse complement strand
CCAGTTACTACCATTGGTCGGGGACGCTCATGACAGTTCAGGGAAGTGTCTTGGCCTCCATACCACGCCATGTTTGGATCAGTCTTGAAAGTGACCGTTATGGGACAACTTTTTCTGATTTTTACCAGCTTGAGTAGATTTTAACCTTTACTTATTTTTTATAGAGCTCAACATTAGAATATTAAAACTTATTAGGGATTAACTCTTAGGTTGTTCTTTTGTGGTTATTTTTGTTGTTTAGTTGATTATTTTGTTATGAACAAAGCTATATGCTAAGATTATAACAAAAAATGGCGATAGCGTTAAACACAGTAAATGGGGCAGGTTATCTAATGTAAGCGTGCCCCATCGCCATTTGTTCGAATGGCACAAGTGGCACTTGCATTACAAAGTCATTACAAAACTGAAATGTCAGGCCATTTTAAAAGCAGGGCCAAATAAAAGTAACAGAGGTAGGAAAAAGCTAATATCAATTCTCAGATAAACCTGTAAAAATGCTTTACAAACAGAGAAGAGAATCAATAAAGAGACATTAGCATCAAACACTCATAATATGTCTTTAGTTAGTAATCCAATAGAACACGTTAATAAAAAAAACAGTGTGGATAAAAAATTTAAAATAAGAAAAACTTCTGAAAGAAATTTGGGAAATGTTGAGCATAAAAAACACTCTAAAAAACCGAAGAAAACTTTGATTCAGATGAAATAGTTATAAGAAATTGTCTGTGTATTTACTGTTTAATCCATACGAAGATCAAGTTTAAGAACAGTGGGTACGAATACAGAGTGAGGTGGGTCTATAGAGGACTGTATACCAATGGCAATTCAAAAAAATATTTGTTTGTATAGATTGTGATTTTGAAAACTATTCAAAAGGATTCTAGATTCACCGTAACTGTTTATAATCTATTATGTACTTTTGGAAATAAAACTAAGTTTCTTCTCTTAATTTGTTGTATTTTAATCACTGTAAGCCTCTATTTAATCATTTTTGGTGATGTAACGTGCGCCTGCAGGTAGATTGTGTAAACTGTCCCGACACAAGTGACATCATGTTAAAGAAAAAGTAAATTACGCAAATATAATAATTTAAAGTACTTTAAAATAAACTAGATGCCTTAAAAGTCCAACCATAATTGTACAAAATGAAAGGAATACTTTTAAAGCCTTAAAAGAGAAAAATAAAAGTTTAAAAAGTGTGTAAACCTGCCCCGGTCTCCCTATTCTGCAAATTTTCAGAAATGCATTTATCGACTCAAAAAAAAACATGAAATATAATTCTTCCCCTCATTTAAAGTATTTTTTCAGTTGAACTATACGTCTATCTCCGATGGTTTAGAAATTACTATTGGACCAAGATAAGTGTGAGACCCTTATGATACAACCCACAAAAGTTCACTGCAATATATTTATTTATATCTGAGTTATGGTTATAATTGTATTTAATGATAAATTTTCCAGCGCTCCAAAATTTCCTAAATCACTAATTTTTTATTAGTTACTCTAACCCTTTTCAAAGAAAAATGGAACTTCGTTTATCAGAAGTAATTTCAAATTGAGAGACACACTCGAAAATATTATTTCGAAAAATATGCCAAATATTTGATATAGAAGAAAATATTTACGGTTTACTAACAAATATCTCTATATGATGCCAAAACTTCTTCTGCATATATATTTTTTATATTACATAAAATGTCATGAATTTGAATGAAAATTAAATGTATGGAACATTTATCATAAATGTCATAAATTGTATTAAAAATTAGATTTATAGCCATAACTCAGAAATAAATGAAATAATGTGCTGAAATTTTGTGTTTCAACTATAATGTTCTATTATGCAAGCAAAATTTTAAATTGATTAGTTGAAAGATTTAAAAATAATTTTTAAGTCCCTAGTCGCTTTAAAGAAGAAGGTTTTGTATAATGTTCACAACATAAACTCTCAAATACACATGAGTCTCTGTATTACACGAAGATTTTTCGATATATTCAGATGTTACTCAATTATATTTCAAAACATTGTTAAAATATCTTAAGAATATTGTAGAACAAGCTTGCTAGTAGGGAATATATATGAAAGGAGTAACTATGAGTTTACAAAAAAAATGCACAGAAAACGCATTTACAGACATTTTAACTAATTATTATAATTAACTTAACTCTCATCGTTAGTGTGAAATCTAATAGATATGCACGCAATATTAGTTGTTTTAAGGCATTAGACTTTTGAATTTTTAAAAAGAATATTACGTTACATTCTCAACAGGTTAGATTAACGTCCCGTTTTGAAGCAACACGAGGGTTATTTAGGACGGACCTGCAATTTTAACCTCGGTCAGATACGAGGACACACCTGAGCTGGCACCTCCCTCCAAACTTCCGCGCAACACAACGGAAGGGCGTTTGGCCACTACGATGATTTAGCGTGCAGACATGTCCTATACACGGCGGATCTTCTTCGGTGGAATCGGGTTTCGAACCTGGGATCCTCCGTTCCGAGTTCAAGACTCCCTACTAGGCGACCGTGGTCACATTCCAACAGGATAGCCATAATAGTTAAAAATGATAAAATATCAAAACCAAATGAATATATCATAGAATAGATTTAAATCAACGAATATATTGCTAATATTTAAGGATAAAATGATAGAGACTGACGGAAGGTTACAGACAGTGGTGTACTGACGGAACAGCAATCTTTTAATCCATAAGAGCATACCTGAATAGATGTACTGATATTTAGGTTGGAGACCTAAATATCGCCTACGTCTCTAATTATTGCCTACCAAAGTTTTTCTTAATTTTGAGTGGTATAGTGGCCACTATCGAACTACAAATCCCTCCCTTCGATAGTTGTTTGAGGAGCCAGTTTAACCTGTGTGATTTTTTCTTGGGAATTTTTGCTGATTTTCGTGTTAGTAAATGTTTCATTTCTTTTAGTATTTTCAATAAAGTTCAAATAATAACGTTAAATCTTTGAGGCAGTGATAGTGACATTATAATTGCCTATATTTTAGTGTAGTTTATTTTTGGTTTGCCTGAATCGAAGGGGAATGATGCCATGTTTGAGGGTTTAGTTTGCAATATCGTCCACCTTGAGTTTTTCCTATTATCGCCCACTGGATATTCCCATTATCGTCCTAGATCCTTTGAGGAAGCTATGTTAAAAATACAAAAAATACATGGTTGCTTGTCCTATCACCTGCAATTTCATAAGTTCTTTCTTAATTTAATGTTTTATTTGAGAAAGTGTTAAAAAATACTGAACTATATTTCTAAAAGTAAAAAGAGCTGTCTTGTACTTCTTTCGTTTGTTTGGCTTAATTTCCATGTTTAATAAAGACCGTATGATCCATAACATAAGTTACACCTTATTTTAATCCATTTTAGACATTGGCGATATTAGGAACATATGTGGGTTAGGACCATATAGTAGGGCGATTTTAGGAACATATAGTAGGCGATGTTAGGAAATATATAGTGGCGATATTAGAACATATAGTGAGATATATTAGCAACATATAGTGGCGATATTAGGAACATATAGTAGATATAGGAACATATAGTATGATAATTAGGAAAATATGTTGATATTAGGAACATATAGTGGACGATATTAGAACATATAGTGGGCGAATAGGAACATATAATGTATGATATTAGGAACATATCATAAGGATATTAGAGAACATATAGTGGGCGATAATAGGAAAATATAGTGAGGCGATATATATGGGTAACATATAGTGGGCGATATTAGGAACATATAGGGTCAATATTAGAACATCAGTGATGATATTAGAGCACTTTTTTAGTAGGAATATTCTCATGGTCGCAGAAAAATAAAATTTGATGTGTGTGTGTCAAACTTATGTGTTAGAGTTGCAATTGGTTTGTCATTTTGACTAACAGTTCTAGATAAGAGAGAGTAATAACTTTTTGACAAATTGCACATAATAGAATTAGCCTTCTTGTGAAATAATAGTACAGTGTGCAACATTTGGGCCCTCTACCACACCCATCAAAAAAATATTGGATACTATTCATATAAACTAATCTTGAAAAATGTTTTTAAAACCACACAGATATTGGAAGATAAAATGGTCATATCTCTATCAAACAGTAAACCAAACTTATATTGTATTGATTATTCTGAACGATCCATTTCATATTTATATCTCAAACAGTGAAGACGCTGAAAACGCATATTAAGTAATATATAAATGTATATTCAATCTTTAAGCCTATATAGGCCGCGTCGAGTTATTCGGATCACCGTGTACCCGAAATCATTACCGTGCTAAAATATTTCTAGAGACATATATTCTTAAAACAAACACTTTGAATCAGATCGATGTTTCTGGTTTTAACGAGAAAACGATAACGCTGCGTACATGTAGTATTCAAATATTCCGTTTTCAATCTATTCTTGAAAATTCAGCTCAAGACGGAGAAAAAAAAAATGAAATAGTATGACGTTTTGAAATGAAGGAAAAAAGAAAGTTGTTTTCATTTCTTGTAGCTGTTGTGTTCCATTGCGTCATACAAGATTCTATACTTTGGAGAAATCTTGTTTACTTCGCTTGCATTTTAGAGTTTCCTAACAGGAATTTCTAAGTAGGTTCTGATTCTTATGAAAAGGCATTTCATTCTGTGCTGTTAGGAAAAGAAAATTGATGCACCTCTGCAAATGAAACTAATGCTTTCTCCTCGGTAACGTACAAAACGACGAGATGACTTTTCCGAAAAAGTGAATTTTAAGCTAAGCTATTGAAAGAAAGAATTTTACCAATAATATGGAAGCTAACATTTATGATGAAGAAACTGGAGTAAGTTCAGAAATTAACAGCTAAAAGAGATGAAGGAACAATAATAAAAGCAATGTATCTTGCACGCGTTAAAGCTGCTGAATCCAGAAAAAATTGCGATGACAAAGATATTGAAACAATTTAAAGAAAAATAAAACTATAATAAACTTTAAAACGTAACAAAATTGACGAGATACGATTGAAAAGACCAAAGAAGAAAGAATCCATATGGAAAAAATCAAGGTCAAATAAAATTTTCCTCTGTGGCCTCAGATCCAGAATGGAAAGAGGCCTTTGACGAAGTTCCCCACGTGGATTCTTCCTTCTTCGTTTTTTCAATCGTATGTCGGCAATTTTGTTGCGTTTTAATGTCTATTATAGTTTTGTTTTTTCTTTCAATTGTTTTAATATCTATAGCATCTATGATCTTGCATTTCCTACATTTATGATCAGCTATCTTACCATCTATGGTTCCGGATTCATGGATCAAGACTCTAGCGCTAGAAGCATGGTGTGGTAGCTTGGAGTATCAATAGCTGTCTAAGTTATCGTTCTCACCATCTGTAAAGGGATGAAAAATTCTAGGTCCATTTACATCAAATATTGCTATATATACCCACCTATCTTAGCATTTTCAGTGTCGATCTAGATTTCAGTGTTTTCAAGATAAAAGAGATAGAACAGTTCACCACACCCGACTGATGGCGTTCTCTAATAGCGAATTTAGAACTTATGATCTTGCATTTCCTACCAAGGATTCCATTCATGGACCAAGAATCTAGCACTGGAGGTATGGTGTGGTAGCTTGGAGTAGCAATAGCTGTCTGAGGTGTCGTTCTCGTCGTCTGTAAAGGGATGAACATTTCAAGGTCCCTTCACATCAAATATTATTATATATACTGACTTATCTTATAATTTTTAGTGTCTATCTAGATTTCAGTGTTTTCAGAATAAAATAGATAGAACAGTTCACCACACCCGACAAATGGCGTTCTCTAATACCGAATTTAGGACTTATGAACTTGCATTTCCTACCATTTATCTATCTTACCATCTATGGTTTCGGTTTCATTAACCAAGACTCTAGCTCTGGAGGCATGGTGTGGTAGCTTGGAGTAGCAATAGCTGTCTGAGGTGTCGTTCTCGTCGTCTGTAAAGGGCTGAAAATTTCAAGGTCCCTTCAAATCAAATCTTATCATATATACTGACTTATGTTATAATTTTTATTTTCTATCTAGATTTCAGTGTTTTCAGAATAAAATAGATAGAACTGCTGACGACACCCGACAGATGGCGGTTTCTAATACCAAACTTAGACCTTTATTTATATTCTACATTCTGTTTTCTTTGTATGTTACGGCGACCGCTTAATAAATTCGCCTTTGTATTTTCAAGCAATGCACTAGTCTCCACATTCATTTATATAAGAAATTTTCATAGATAATACTTGAATGTATTTAAAGCGCATTTGCGCTACTGGAAAAGAAAGTAATTGAACCATTTTTTCACATACCTTACCGAAAGTATTTTACTAAAGATAAGTTTATCTGACATTTCTAACATTTTAGTTTTTCCCTCATAACGCGAGGATTTAGGGTTAGTGGAAAGGTGTGTTAGCAGCTGCAGACTCATTTGTAGTTTTCGGCGTCAGGCCGCGGCTAAAAATTATATGAGGTCATCCTAACCTAGTATCTTCTTATTTATGGTCTCCTAGCCTATCATTCATCATGAAAACCTTGACTTATGTTACGTACAATTATATAGACTGAGCTCCTGGATCGAAATTCTTGCACTCGAGGTACGATTCTATTAAATATTTCTCCTACACATGGATAGCGACTGTAGTAAATCGGACGGAACCAAGCTTTCTTCTGTAGGTGTGATGTGGTAATATAGAGTAAGGAGCTGCAGGTTCAATTGTATTTTTCCTAGTTTTACATGGCGCTTGATTATGAGTCCTTCTCCTCTTATCCTCCTATTTTTAGTCGCTTAATCTATCATTAATGATATAGACAGAGATATGTGTTACTATTTAAAGTGTAGACCTCTGTTTATACCTTAGACTACTCCAGAATCCTTAGATCTTGTGCTAGAGGCACAATTCCACCACATAGTTCTAGTATGCACAAGCTTGGAGTAGGTTAAATCAGGCTTAACAAAACGTCCTTACGCAGGTGAATTATGGTAGTTTAGATAAGAAGCTGCTGTCATTTCTCGTCGTCTGCCCAAGGATCAAAATTAGGCTGTCAGTTATCCTACTATCCTTAAGTCTCCTATTAAACCATTTGTTTTTTCTGCCTCAGAGTCTGTCTGAGTCCAGAAACAATTCCTTCAAAGATTTCCTGTATATACACTGGCCTTAAGTATATTGAATCTGCTAGAACCAAAAGAATTTCCAGGTAAGGTATGGTGATTTAGAAAGGGAGCTGCCGTCTGGTCTGTTGTTTCACTCGTCTGTTAACGACACAAAATTGGCCGGTAGTATCCTACTATTTACGGTTTCCTTTCCTTTAATTTATGGTGTTGCCATAAATTTATCCTTCCATTTACGGTTTTGGCATTAGGACACAAGGCTTTCGGGGTCGAAACGGAATTCAATCAAAGATATCCCGTTTGCTCGTACCTGGAATATATTAAATTCGCAGAAACCGAAGGCCCTTTTGTATGTAAGGTATTGTAGATTGGTTTAGTTATATTAGTTTCCTGTTTTGAAGACACTGGAGGGCTATTTTCAGACGGTTTCCGTAATTTTGAACCTCCATCAAATGACTAAGACAACACCTGAGCTGGCATTTCCGTGCCACACCAGTGGGTAGACGTGAGATATATTGGAAAAGCAGCTGCAGCTCACTTTCTATTCTCGTTTGTGCACACTTGTATATCTCGAAGTCCCTCTTCAAATAATGTAGCTTCAAAATGGAAAACAAGAATATTATATTTAGTCAGGAAGCAATAAATTTTTAGTGTTACCATATTTGGCCAAATTTTGGTTATTCTACGAGTTTTTCTTAGTCTTCTTACAGGCAGTGGCGAATCCAAGATTTGGATCTGGAGGGGGCTGAGGTCATAAAAAATTTTGCATCGTCATGACGAATGTGAAAACTCGTGGCTTATACAAACCAAAACACTTAAACTTTACAGACTTTACTCACCTGGCGATAAGAATCATAAAGAGCACTACTACAATACTTTCAATAATTAAAAAAACACAATAAAATGACTAACAAAAAAGTGTTTTGGATCGCGTCAATGCTACAAGTACGAGCGGAATGACTACAAATGTGGCAAAGTTTTGAGCCTCTGAATCCAGAAAGCAATGTTGTCACGTTGCTTTTTAAGGAGATTAAGAACACGCAGCTGTAGTGAATAGAAATAAAATCAAGAATTCTGGTTTAGCTTTGGGGAGTCTGCAGTCCCATGGCCCCCTTCCCTGGATTCGTCACTGCTAACAGGAATTACTAAATAGATTCTGGCTCATAATAAAAATAATTTGGTTTTGTGTTCACAGAATGGCAAGTGATGTATGAATGTAATTGAAACTCGTATTTTGTCCATTGTAGCCAATAAAGTAAAGAAGTTACCATAACAGAAAAATTACTCTTCTAAAACTTCTAGGTGAAATTATCTTATCATACTAGCTATAGTTTGAGATCAGGAATTAACGGGATAAGGCGTTTTATTGAAATTATGTCCGATTATTTGAATTGCATTAAATTTACCACGGGGCATTTCTATTTTCTGCAGCCTCAGAGGCCGATCGCAGAGACAGATCGCTTTTTGGCCTAGAGGCTCGTTGATTCGAAACGCTCTGCCATCAAATACTATTTTATTCCCGGTTCTAAAAAAGATTATATCCGCCTCAATCAAATGTTCTTCCACTGGGGCGTTGTGGAAGACTGGAAAAAGTACTGCCATATTATGTGCCGTCCAATTGACGTTGAAAATTACACGTTTTCTACTCAAATAACCCTATTGGAGCTTCAAAAATGAACATTGTGCTGACAAGCTATTTATGGATTGTATTAGCTTGCCATTCATTAATAGTATTATTTTTATAGTAAAATCAATGGTATGTGAATAATGTATTCAGCACTTGAAAAAAAGTTATGACATTTACACCGAATCAAATCCAATTCAGCATATTCCACTTCTGTGTTTCTATGGCATCAAAATCTGTAAAAATGTTCGTGCCGTGTGAAGATACAGCATTAACTTGCCTCTTAATATACAGACGATGATAATTACCATCTTAACCGCATGCTTACGAGCGGTACAACTGTTGTACCATAAACTTTTCACCTCTGAATGCAGGTCGGTTCTGTTCCAGACTGTTGTTCCAGACACAAAGGAGGCTTTCTGTCCCCGCATTCAATGCAGTTCTTCCGGTTTAAGACCCCGTAGCCTAAAGGTTAAGACGTTCGCTGCCATGACTCACGCCTGAGATTCGGACCTTCTATCTAATTAGATGGCCCCCTCTGCTTTGTCTTATATAACTATACTATTTTTTATTAATTTGTCTAAATGATTTGATTCCCTATACTTCCTTTTCTGTCCTCCTCTTATTTTGTCTTCTCGAATACAGAGGACGCCATTGTTCTAGCTTTCCTTAAAAAAGGGGTTGATTGCTTGTTTCGGCGGGAAATTAGTTTTGGTTTGTGATGGCGCGGGGGAATTTTTCTCTCTCTTCCAAACATTGGGTAAATTTGTTCTTATGAAGACTTTTATTCAGCCAGAAGGCTAGTAATATTTTTAAATAAATCTTATTAGCGTTTTCATATTTGTGTTTGGTTTTCCTTTTTCTTTTAAAATAATCCTTTTTATTTGGATCTTCTTTGTCTTTTGTTGGGAAATTTCAGGCTAAGAGAAGCTATAATTGGCGTAATGCAGGCTTCTTACAGAAAGATTTCCCATATATTTTGAATCCATTCCGATTATAGTCCTTAGCCCTTGATAAAATGGACTATAATGGATTCTCTGTTGGTTTAATTCGATTGTCTCAAAGTATTTCTTAGTTTTTTGCTTACTTTGAATGATTTTGATGCTATAGTAGAGAAGGGGCTATCTAGTTGGATAGTAGGTATGAATGACATGCGTGAGTCAAAGTGCGTGATTGGCAGCTAACGAGTGAACAGTTATCATGTTGATGCATTACAAAATATATGTAAACATTTCAGGTGAAACTGGCCCACATTAGTGTTTCTCTTAGAGGAGAGTTGGGAAATCCTCCTGCAGAGAGCCTGACCGTAGTGAGTATTTCTATGGCAAATCATATAACTGTCTATCTGTTTATGAATAACGCTGCTTAGGATGACAGTCAGAGAACAAAACCCATAATCTTGTGATTAACTTACATTGACTTTTGGAATCTTAGTATGTTTTTAACGTCTTTTTGATTGCCTGTATTCGTTTTAAATCATTTATGCGTGTACGTTTTTATAATTACTATGGTTTTGTGCTTTGAAAGTTTGTATTTTCTGCATTCAACTTTTTTTCTAATGCGTTTTTTAGTATCTTTAGGATTCTCTCTTTGTGGCTTCTGTTCTTTGTATGTTTGTTGTTCATTGCACTGTGTAAATGGAGTTATCTCTGTAGTGAGCTTTCTTTAAATTAATTAGTAAATAAATTAATTAACTAATGTTAGCCACGGCTTTGGCTTGATAAATAGGTTACTGGTGTACTTAGAAATACGTGCATTATACGATCGAAAAGTTTAAGTATGAATTGATTCTATCTTCACTTCTTAAACTTTTGGAATTGGAAGCAAATTCATGTAAACCTTACTCAGTAAAGTGATTAACATTTACAACACCACCTTTTTGCTGTCAATCATTGAATTTTAAATAATAAAATAATTGGTTAATATATTAAATAATTACTGCATTTATATTGTGAAGAAATAAAATTCTTAGTACAGAAATTATGATTAAACAATTATGTTTTCAATTGAATTTACAACAAAATGAATTTTTAGTATTTTTTCTGGATTTCTTATACCTATTAAGAAAGCTGTATTCGACTTCTGCTGGAAAAACCTTGAACCATAAGGTCAAGTTGTTTGAAGATAAAACTTAAACCTACTTAAATTTTACTTATACTTATTTACTTTACTTTATTATACTTATTTACTTTACTATTACTTTATTTACTTTACTACTTATTTTTTCTGGAATTCTTACACCAATTAAAACAGCTGTATTCAACTTCTGCTGGAAAAACCCTGAACCATAAGGTCAAGTTGCTTGAAGACGCAACTTAAACCTATTTAAATTTTACTTATACTTATTTACTTTACTTTATTATATTTATTTACTTTACTTTATTATACTTATTTACTTTACTTTATTATACTTATTTACTTTACTTTATTATACTTATTTACCTTACTTTATTATACTTATTTACTTTACTATTACTTTATTTACTTTGCTACTTACTTATTCTGGAATTCTTATAGTACCTATTAAAACAGCTGTATTCAACTTCTGCTGGAAAAACCTTGAACCATAAGGTCAAGTTGTTTGAAGATAAAACTTAAACCTACTTAAATTTTACTTATACTTATTTACTTTACTTTATTATACTTATTTACTTTACTATTACTTTATTTACTTTACTACTTATTTTTTCTGGAATTCTTACACCATTAAAACAGCTGTATTCAACTTCTGCTGGAAAAACCCTGAACCATAAGGTCAAGTTGCTTGAAGACGCAACTTAAACCTATTTAAATTTTACTTATACTTATTTACTTTACTTTATTATATTTATTTACTTTACTTTATTATACTTATTTACTTTACTTTATTATACT
>BGPR01048136.1:0-11625 GCA_013235015.1 Araneus ventricosus | reverse complement strand
AAGCATTGGTAAAGCTTACAAAAAAAAGTGGCTGCTTCACGTCAAGTACATATTTTCTGGTAAGCATGTTTCTTACGTTAAATATAACTCATACAGACATGACCTACTTCACCAGCTTTTCATGCATCGACGTTATTTTAAATTTTCTATTTATATAGTAATTCCCACAATATTTTAGACATCTTAAGCACTTTTTGTATAAATTTATTTATTTTATTGTGTGATTAATCATGCTTATTTTTTACTCTCTGGGTATTTATGTTTGGCACGATCTATTATTTATGAAGGTTTTTTTGTTCTAATCCTGTGTCGGTCTTCGCTTATATGAATTTTTTAATTTCATGTCGATTCTTTACCTGGAAACTCCTTTCTTTACAGAGCAACTTGCTGTTTAATTCTGAGCTTTCCCTCCAAGCACTTAACTTGGGTCCTGTTCAAATCTTCACTACCTGCTGAACTTACAGAGTCGGAAACAGACCAGTCGATGGCATAAAACATACTTTTACTAATCATATAGTACTGTAAAAAGGTTATATCTATTGTATTTTGTTGAATCGGGTATCTGATTCATTGCGGCCTTTTGCAGAAATGGAGAGCCGAATTGTTGTTTTCTGACAGCTATAAGCTCCTCCCTTTCTGTCTGAATGACAGAACAGACTTTCAATTCATTAAAACCAGCAGCGTAACTATTTCGTTCCTTAAACCATTAGCTTGATTTGAAAGTCAACTCTATCTACAATGCTGAAATGCTTGAGGTATGCTATACTTGGCATTGGGCTGATGAAATCAATAAATCAGCGAAATCTTATAACAGATCCATTCTTTAATTTCTTTAACAAAAAGATGGTTTTGGAATGTATAATTGGAAAGTTGGGCTAAAATGTAGACATCAAAACTAACTTTATACATGTGAAGGTGTTGCCGTTTAAGTGTAAATTGTGTTTTAATTGTGTAGCTTTACATTGAACTGCATTTTTAGATATTTCACATATTGTGATGTTTGAAGGATACAATATTATCGGAATGATGCTCTAATTTATTTAAACACATCAAGAAACTAAATCATCTTGAAACTAAATAAATGTTATGGATACTTTTTGTCTGAATAAAATTAGAGCAATTCATCTTACTTTCTGTTTCCATAATATTTCTTTTCCTCTCTTTTAGTTTGACTGCACCAATACCTTATCCGATCAAGTTTTAGAAAATGTCTATGTCCAAGTTGAACCTAGTGAAGGGTTTGAAGTTATTGCTTACGCGCCCTGTGCTAAATTGCAATACAGCATACCTGGCACTACATATGCTTGTATAAGGCTACCTTCAGATCCTTTAGTTGGTAAGTGTTACTGTATACACAGTAATAGAAATATTTTTAATTATCTTTTTTACTTTCTCGTATACGAAGTATTGTAATCGTCAAAAAATTCAAACTCAAGATTTTGACAAATCCCCATGTTTTAGACTTCCCTGAGTCCAAAAAACACAATTTTGGAATTATTTCTGTCTGTGAACACAATAACTATTAGAGCTACGGGGACAAAATTTGGTATGTGATCTTGACACATAATTTGTAGGTTTCTATCAAATTTTGGACAAAATCCATCTACGGGAAGTGTCTGTCCTCGTTCATGTGAACTCTGTAACTCAAAACACTTGAATAGCTAGATGGATAAAATTTGGTACACAGCTTTATCATCAGGAATGTAGGCCCGTATCAAATTTTGGGCCAAATACGTCAAAGGATTGACTGTCTGTATAATCGCATACTTCTAAACATTATATCTCGTAAACCCTATGGCTTTGATATATAAAAACTGGTACGAGGCCTGCTATCATTAATTGTAGATCTGTGGCAAAAGGTGTTCAAATTGCCTGTTTGTCTTTTCTCATCACACAATGACATTCACTTGCACTAATCCTATCCGCTTCTACCCACTCCAAGCTTTTCTTCTCCACTGCATTAGGGACGCTTGTTAGTTTTGCTGCCTTTTAGCTTACTTTTTCTCCACATGTGTTAGGAGTATACAAGAAAGTTGAAGGGAGACCACTCGCACTATTTTTTAATTTTACTTTGGATTTTTAAGGCCTAGTAGCAGACTTTTTGTTTTGAGGACCAAAGGTTTTCATGTTCAAGAAGTGCCACCAAAGTTCTGCTGTATATAGCTTAGTACACATTAAATATATTGCAGTTAGATAGTCCACCCTCTGGTTAGTGGTGTGAAAGTTAGGAGAATGTGATGCTAGTTGAGGTGCATCATATAAAATTGGTCTAGAATTGATGTCCATCCCCAAATAGCCCTCAATCAATGTTAATCTAATTAAACTAAACTTTATACATTGTAATTCTAGATATTTCAATTGGAACAACTTAAAAAAATTTAAAGGTTCTTGTAAATAATATTCGCTTTACAATTTGATTTATTTAAACATCAATTTTTAAAGCATGAGTAATAATAAAATATTTTCTTTTAGTTTTTAGAAATTTGTCACATTTTGCTATTATTTAGGAAACTTGGAACAGTTCATATTTTCAGTTCTGCATTCTTTTCTTTTGCCATAGTAGGTTTCAAAATCTTAAAAAAATTACATATTTGTGATTCTCTCCTTTTTTAAAAAAATTTTTTTCCGTGTGTTATGCTTTTTTAAAATTTTGATTTTAAATCCAGTTTTATATTTGTCTTTATTCTGCTTGTTTACATTAAACTGCATTTAGTATCTGGTGTAACTTGGGTATTATGAATCAAAAGGAAATATTTTCATTTTAAAATAGTGATTGGAACTTTTGGCAATACTTTGAAGTACCTTGTGAAAGATTGTGATCCAAATAGTGGGGAACCAGATGATGATGAAGGCTATGAAGATGAATACGTGGTGAGTAGCTAATTGAATTCCAAAAGAATATGTAAGAATGATACATATTCAGTGTTTCATTATTTTAAAATTTTCGGCAATAGTAATATAACTAATCGACTAAATGCAGTGAAAGTATATGTTGTTTTGTTGTAAGTGTTGTTTTTTTTTTTAATATTTTATACATGCATACAGCAAATACATACTTACAACCACATAAGTCTAAGTCTGTTAGAGAAAAGAAAACAAGATGTGTAGTAAATATAGACGAATAAATTATGAAAATCTGTAAATTCCTGGAATTTCCTCATTAATCTTGTTGGACAAGATACAGGAAAGTTTATCTTAGCCTTACAAAGTTAAAATGTTAATATTTTAACTTTTTCAGGGAGAAAACCATTTTTAACTAATATTATCCATAAAATATATAATATTCTGAGTGGTTTTTATTTTGATATTTCATCAATCAAATGCTGATTAACATGTAACTGCCGACAAATCTCGAGTGATTTGCTTTTCAATACCACTTGATTGTACAGCTATAGACTGTTGTCTCCCAACAGTAAAATCCCTCTTCTGTATTCAAAAATATGGGCATGTTCCAGGCAAACCCCTTTCAAAGTCAATTTATTGCATTCCAAAGCAGTGTGTGTAGCCACGTAGCTAGAAAGTATTTTCTGAATACTTATAAATATGCATAGACTCCCTAAAGCCTGGGACAGTTAAGGGGTTAATGAGTTGATTTGTTATGTTTACATCGTAAGTATCACTGATTGTAAATCTTAAAGATGAAATACAAAGCTAAATATAGAAATGGGATGTTAGAAGTGTAAAACTGTTATTTTCATTTTACGAAACTGCGGCTTCAACCGACAGTAACCATTTAAAAACTACATGTGACAGAGGAAAATAAATTTCACACAGTTTGAAATCATTAAATATTTTCTATTTAAAAACAAATCTGCCTTTAAAATGTTTGTAAAGATCTTCTATTTTATTTTGAAATGAAGTATTGAAGCATAAGAGATTTTTCATATTGTTTTTAAATTACAGCTAGAAGATTTAGATGTTCTGTTGAGCGACCACGTTCAGAAGGTGTTGAAAAGTAATTTTGCAGCAGCTTGGGAGGAAGTCACTGCTAAGAATGAATTAGAAGACACTTATGCATTTAATTTAAAAACATTAGAAGGTAAGATGAGTTCTTGGCGCTTTTAAAATAAAGTTCATTAAAGGTAAATATTGAACTGTGGCTTTATGAAATTGGTTTTTATTTATCATTTGATTAACTCTTTCTTTACTTCATTTTTATGGTTGCAACTAAATATTCTAAGAGAAAAAAAATTACCAATCAAAAAAATTGTGATTGAAAGATGTCTAAAAAGACTTAGCTAAAGATTATAACTTTTTATTGGATCCAGAAAATTATTTTTGCTGCTCGTAATAATTAAATTCTGCATCCATTTTGTCAGTTTTTTCTTTTATGTTCTGTAAAAATAATAGTGTATTTTTTAAAAATTATAGCTCCTGCATTTTTTTTATATACTCTTAACGGGGGGCAGAATTATTGCCATTAATGAAAAATGATAAACTATAGATATTGTTTATATATTCATGTCCAAACCTGAAGTATATACATATATATATACTTATATTAATAGTATATATATGTATATACTTCATATATATCATATATGTATATCATCATTATATAAAACTTTATATACTCTTAACAGGGGGCAGAATTATTGCCATTAATGAAAAATGTTAAACTATAGATATTGTTTATATATTCTTCAAAGATTTAACTGTTTGTGCAAAACTTGTTAGGATAGTGATCCTCGGCCAAAAAAGTCTTGAATGTGATGAAAAGTTGTTCTGTGGTGTTTTTATGGATGTTACGTAACATTATTTCTTAAATTGTGAGCCGTGATAAAAAAAAAATATTATGGTCACGAAGATTCTCAGTAGACCTTTTTAAGATTCCTCAACATTAGTCAGCAAAAATAGTTGAGGAAAGTAAAAGAATGAGTAAAATTTCCCTTTTAGTTATCATTAATGAATGCTTTTTTTGTTCCGACTCTGGCATTGTGGCAAAGTTTTCCTGATGGAAGTGATTCTTGGAATTTTTCTACAGTCCGACCTCGAAAATCCGGACGATTTTTTTCAACTCGTGACGAGAAAAAAATTAGCTAAATAAATTCTAAACTAGAATACTTGAAGCAAGATGTGGAAATTCCAGTCATTCTATTCATTTTAAACTTTTTTTTTTTGTATTTGTATCATTTTTTAATGTCTCTTTATGTTTTTATTGTTTAAAACGTGTTTTTATATGGAGTTGTTGGAATTGACATCAATGTGCAGATCAGCATACGTCTCGATTGGTTACACATACGCAAACATCAGACGCATTGCCAGGGCAACCATTTGCCATTGCCTTGCGACTCCCGGGTGTGTTCTGAAGACGTCTGCACATGCGCGCTTAATTGTGACAAAATTACCTACACGGTGACATCAGAACTTTGACATCTCTATTGGTTTAAGCAAGATATCTAAAATCCGGAAATATCCAAAATCTGCACCTTTCAAACCCTCGAGCAGTCCGGATTTTCTAGGTTGTACTGTATTAGATTTTTTTAGGTTTAGTGTTTTTAAATGAAAATAATTGGCATGTAATTTATTGCTTGGTCCAATATTTTTCAGATGCCGTTAAGAACATAATGCACTTCCTTGGAATGCAACCTTGTGAAAGGTCTGACAAAGTGCCCGAGAACAAAAGCTCTCACACCCTCTTCTTATCCGGCGTGTACCGGGGAGGCCACACCGTGCTGGTACGTGCCAAGTTAGCCATTCGTGCAGATACAGAAGGCGTGACCATGAACATTGCAGTCAGAAGCACGGATCCCAATGTGAGCGAAATAGTTGCTTCAGCCATAGGATAATCCTTTTTAGTCCTCTATCTTAAAAAGAAATGTACATTTTTGAAAGCTTTGGCTTCACTGAAGCAAAAAGATGGACTTGTATTCATAACAGTATCACTTCATATGAATTTTTCCTTCAGCACCTATCCAGTCATGTTTTAATTTACTGTTTTGTAACAGATGTCTTCCTTTAATCTTCAGTTAAGTTTTAATAATATATTCAAATTAGTTAGTTTTCAAAGAATTCAAAAATTATTTTATATTTATGGTCACTTTTGTTGAAGTGCTTTCCCCTAGTTTTTGGTTTGTTGGCAGTGAAAAAGTTTATCATGATTAAAAAATGTTCAAATAATTATTTGATAAATTTTGTTGAATGTGAAAGTGTGCTTCAGAACTGCTAAATATTCGATATGTTCGACAGCTTTTTTTTAGATAGTGTTTCTGAATCGATATTATTTGGGCATATTGTAACTGTATCCTTTATATACATATGTTAAGTGATATTTCTTAAAAATTGAATCATGCGTACAAATTTAAGTATGTAATTCAATTTTTATTTGGTATGTATTTTACAACGTGTAAAGTTTTTATCTTTCCTCCTCAAATTTATCTTCTATCTGCAGTGGGGGGGGAGGCAGTTTCATGAATCATGGTTACAGAGAGTATTTGTTTCTAATATTTGATGTTATCTAATGGAAGAATATAAATTCTTGTATAGATTTTATTCTTTATCCTGGAAGTATAGCTTCTGAACCCTTAGGTTAATATCTAATCATTTTTGTATTGAGAAAAGATAAAATAAAAATTGTATATATTAGCGATTCTTTTTCCAGAGTAAATTAAAAAGATGAAAGAAAAATTGTGCTTGTATTTTTTAAGGTAATAGGTTACTTTTGATACCAAAGTGCTCTTTTTCTACTGTATTATTTTGAAGTATGAAATTGTTGGTTTCAAGTAGCGTTTCTTATATTATAGTTCACCATATTTATAATTTTTGGGGAAATTTGCAAGATCATTCCACAATCTTTCATTGTTTTGTTTCATTATCATACAGAATAAAAATACAAGCTATTTTCAGAGATTGTCTCATTATTTCATAGATCATTCCATATTTATTTTTGAGTATAATTTGGACAAAAAAAGTTTAATGCCTTGAAATGGGTCACAAATTGAGTGCAAGATAGTAAAATTTTCACTAAAACGGAGCATTTTCATTACCATTTTATTCCAGTGGTGTACTGAGGTTTTAAAAAAATCTACGTAAAGACTAGTATCAGTATTACTAATATAATAGCTCAGATCTGTCTCTCACTGATCCGGTAATGCTCTAACTTCACCCACAATAAAATTCGCAACATAGCACTGTGAGATGTTAAACAGCATTATTTCATTGTTAGAGTACCTAAATTTCAGTAATTTTAAAAATTGTTCTAATTTCAAATTTAAAAGCTCTAAAATAGTGAAATAAAATTTGCTATAGATAGATAAAAATTTATCTCACTATGTTCGATATAATTTAAAATCTCTCGGGAACTAATCGTATATTTCAAATTAATTTCCATTTTTGAATCGAAAGTAGTAAATCACGTCAGTGGTATATCATGCGCGTGATATAGTTTGGATGCCATGATGCATCTCATTATTTATTGCAATCATGACGATATAATTTGAAAATATTTTTTGGTAACGTTCGACAAGCAGAGAAGTGCTTTGTATTGATTAGACATCTGAAGTGCAAGGAAAATTGTTAAACAACGAAAAATACTTCACACAGAATGTTATTTACCAAGAGGTTTTTTGAATAAAGAAATATGTAAATAAAAAAAAATCCTGCCAAAAAACATGTTTATTTGTTTTCAGTCAATGTTAAACATTTCTCTCGAAGAGGTAATTTGCATCCGTCGTACCATGACGGGTGATTTTCTAATTCAACTAATATTCACAATGAGGTATTCTTTGTGGTACTTGGGACATCTGTTTTGTTGCTGTTCCACTAACTCGAAACTAGATTATTTAATACCACTAGATAACTGTTTTTGAAAACAGAACGAGTACCTACAGAGAAAAGAGATAAAATAGTTTTGAACATCAATTTTTGCTATTTAGATATTATTTTGGTGAATAACATTTTAATACATATTGGTTTTCTCTATTTTTAAAAGTAAAATGTGGAGTGAGTTTGCAAGCAACAAATTTGTTTCAGTAGAAGGGCAAAGGAATTAATGCATAGAAATAAGTTGAAATTCCAGGTGGATTGCTTTCACAATATTCTAATATGACTCATCATGAATATTAATTTATCTCATACTAAAAGTAATTTTAAGCAGAAAAATTGCATGGATTACATTTGAGTTTTTTAAATATTAACATAATGAAAAATTCCTCTTGAAACATTTTACACCTCATAATGACATACATAGGATAATGGCAACAATTCTTGTACCATGATTTATAATTGCACTGTAGATGTATTTTTATGCAACTGGGCAAAAAATGTTAACGGGAATGCTTTTTATCATATTTCACCAAAGTTTAGAAAATATTTGCTCATAATTTACATTTATGAGAAATATATCCATACTATGAAAAGTCATTTATTGCTTTTTTTTGACAAAAACATACCAATAAGATAAGGCTGATCCTTAAACATAATTGATTAAATTGCAAAAATAATTCTTGCCATTTTAAATATGTCGGCAGCACTTGGATAACATTTTAAGTGCAACTGAAGTTATAACTCTCAAACTTTTAATCCAAATTGTTCTGGTTTCCATCACTTTGCAATGAAAAGTAACCAGAAATTTTATAAGAGTGTGCACTTAAATACAGCTTCTTATGTCAAATAATTTAAAGAAAGAAGCTCAAATTACAAAAGCATATTTTATTACAAAAGACAGCAATAGTAAAGAAATTTATATGTACATGCTTGTGAAGTTCCATCCGCTTCAGTGGAATCTGAAAATAAAGATACATTAAAACTCTTAAATGAGAGTTGTTTTCTTTAAAATATGCAAAATGTGGGGGGCTTTTTTAGTTGATTTTTGAAAACCCTCAGCCTAATAATCTTAAGAAATGGTTCAATTTCTATGTATACTTCCTCAGCCATGTTGAAAACATTAAATTTTATCAAAGCGGGTTTCACTGTCCTTTTTTGTTATTGTTCTTGGAAACTTCATTTTAGCTCAATAAACATCCAGATTATATATTTCTAGCTACAAAAATGATAATATATATTTCATAACAAAAATTAAAAATGCTTCTTATTCTCATTTTTTTTTTCGATGTTTGAATTTATACATATTTAGATTTGCATAACTTTCTTAAGGAAATCAAAATTACGAACTCTTCAAAATATGAAATCAAAATAATCACAAAACTTTGTACCACTGAATTTCATAAATCTAAATAAATCCCAACCTACCTCAGCAAGATATTAGTGATTCAGTAACAGAAAATTTTTAAATGTAAAATGGCGTTGAGAATTTTCAATAAAAGCAAGAAGTCAATTTAATTGCTGACTTTCAAAGCAGTTATTCTTTTTTTATCCTTGATACCTGAAGCTTTATTTAATGAATAATAATGGACAATGAAAAGATGCCTTTTCTTTTTCTTCTTAAAAGAGCTATTATATCTGTTACTTTTGTGAAAAAGCAAACTGTCTCTAAGCTAGTTGATTTAGCAAGCTAATATTAGTATAATATTAGCTTGGATAATCAATTTTTCTGCTAAAAGTACTTATTTTCTCTGATAGCTGAATTTAACTGCTGATAACTAAATCCATTTTACAAAATAAGAGTTATGAAGAATTTATTCTATTGACGATAATAAATTCTTGATAAAAAAAATTCTGATATCAATTCAAAAACGTACCTAAATTGATTCCACTTCAAACTTCACCAGCTGATATACTACAGTTCATTCCAATCTATATCTTTAGTTATATTAAGTCTGCTCTGCTGGTTCACTCCCTAGAAAATAATCATAAATACCAAATAAGCAGTTTGCACTCAAAATATGAATTTTATCATTTAAAATGTGTTGAGGAACGATGACTGTACATTATAATTTATAAGCAAGATTCATAAGCGTTCAACACATCGAAATGGTTTTCTTAAATGTATTTCCATTAAACTCTCTATTTTAAGTTCTTCATTCCACATTTGTGTGCATTTTTTGCTGAAAGATCAGACTTTCCTGAAACTCTTAGTCTTTCAAAATCCTCATTTCTTATATTAATCCGAAGAAATATCCATTTTTCACCTCTTAAATTTGAATGCATCGACTGCCACACAAAGTATTTAGGCTGTGCTATTTTGGGCTTCGAACCCTCTCTACCGTATATAGTTTACGTGCTTTCACTTAAACAATAAGATCTTACTAGTAAGTTTAAAAATAAGAATTCTAGTTTGAAGACAGTATGGTAAATTTTAACTGACAAACAAGAGAAAAATAGATTTGAAAGCATCAAGTTGTGTCCTTTAGATTATAAAGATAAATATGCCCTTTTCCAATTTTGTCAGTTTTATAAATGTGTTTCTTTTAAATATATATGTATTTTTCAATTTTTTTATTAGATAAAAAAAACATCAAAATAGTTCTGCTTTCACTTATTTTGATACTACTGACATTTAACTTAAAAATTACTGATACATACCAAACCTGCTAACTCTGGTAAGGACAAGGAATACAAGCCCTTTGTAGCAGTAACACTTTCTACTGCGACTTCCAAGACATCGCCAATGGAATACTTCTGTAGAATATTTTGACTGTATTTACACAGGGAGCAACCATAAGATGTACACTTATGCAAGGACACTTTGCCATCGAGCATGTGACCAATATTTACGATGATGTGATCGTCCAATACCGATTTGATGAAACCTTTCACTTTCTTGCCTTGTTCCAAATCTGCAGCAGTTAATTCTGGCTGAATACCTTTCAGGCTGCTTTCATTAAGGTTGTATAATCTGAAAATATAGGGCAGCATTATGTAAAATGGATTTGTGGTTGAACAGTCTAGGAGTATGACTCTTGTGGTGGGTTTTTTTTAACAACCACTGATGTTGTTTTTTAAATATTTGCCACTTACTTCTAGAATCTGTTTATTTTTATCCTTCAATCAACAGGCTTCAACAATTTGGCAGCGCAACATGTCTTACCTTGTGCCAACAAAAAATCCAACCATACTACTACTTACTTTTGGTGCAATATATCCTTGTAGAATGAATTTGGATGGAGGAGTTGCACTAAGTACATATACGGCATTTAACATGTCTCAGTGATAGGACTGGGCGATGTTAAAGTTTTAGCATCACGATGTATCGTCACTCTAACATCACGATATTTCAATACATCGCGATGTTTCGCACTTACTATTACCTAATTTTGCATTCTTACACTTTTGAGTGGTTGATTAAGGCATTTATATGCTTATAATAAACTCAATCCTTAGTTACCTAACAAATAAAGTGTCAAAAAATACTATAAATTTGTCTAGTTATCAACAATAAATCGTATATTAAAAACAATTGATACAATCTTCTCTTCAACCAAACAAACGATGAACGGAAGGATTGATAATTATACCCTTGTACTTAAAACAACATCAGAGAATTTACACGATTAGCAGAAAGCACGAGGCTACACTAAGTAATGCACGTTTCGATGACTGAGAGATTCTACAACAGACAAAACACTTCGCTTCCTCAATTCTCGCGATGAGTTATTTTCATTCGCGGCCACATCGGGATTCATCGTGTCAGCACAACGATCCGCACTTCGCAACGTATGTCTCGGCTTGATGAGTCACAATGGAAGAAACATGGGGAAAGATATGCCACGGCAATCACTGATGATC
>BGPR01048135.1:0-11625 GCA_013235015.1 Araneus ventricosus | reverse complement strand
GTTGAACAGTAATGGCCAATTTGAATTTATGGAATCAAAGAACACATCGATATTTTTCCTTCGCCATTTTGATAACCATCGAATGTAAAATCACTATTTTTAAATTAGTTGTGCCATCTGTTGGGCTAAAAATTTTAAGAACACGACTATTCCATAATAAAAATTTTACAGTATTAAATTTAATGGTTCTTTAATAATAATTTGTTTGTCATCAGGAAAGACTTTGTGACCACCCTGTATTTTTTGCAACAATATTCTTTGCATTTATAATAAACGTGGCAACGGAAATTTTATTTCAGGTTTTTTAGTGTGTGAGGTATACTGAAATGATTTTCATTCTCATCTTATGCTTGCCTGTCATTTTAAAATTATGAGGTGTGAAAACGCTTTTGAATTTTTGTATAATGCATGAAAGGCAAGTTTTTATTCACATTTTGGTTAGGCTTAATATTACAGTATTGCCGCCAAACTTGAATTTTCTCAAGTGATAACTCATCAAATTTGCTATTAGATTTAGCTCAGTTCAGAATTCCTCTATTAAGAGGAAGCCAGCTTAGCGGTAGAAGAAAGAGTCATGAAGTTGGTGACGGGACAATATCTCGCTTAATTTAGTAAAATTAAAAACCTAATTAGTAAATAAATTTAGTTAATAAATTAACTATTTTAGAAAAATTTAATTTAATAAAATTAGCTTCTAAATGATATCAATTTAATTTCCATGTGACATGCTGTTTTTCGAACTGTGCTCCAGAGTCAGTTCACATGGAGCCAGAGGGAAAAACAAAAAATGTTGTATATAAAGAAGTGCTGATACATTAATATCTTGAAGACTGTGGAAAACAGAAGGTCCCTACTTACACTACGCGAACGAAGTCGCGGGTATCAACTAGTGATTTCTATAAAGGAATGAAAATCAACGTACAGTTTTATCAACAGATTTATTAATCTGTTTCAAATTTTGGACTAAATACTTCGTCAATTTAAATTGTCTTTTCGTGCATATGTGATATCGGTAAGTGCTGTTTTCGCCAAATTTATGGATGTGATTAAAATTTTGACCAATATGGTCAAATGTAAAAGTGCAACATACATAATCGATTTTCTTCACGATGCGATACTTAGCTCAAAACGATCTCTGCGATGCTAAATATAAAACATGGCATCCACAGTAGCACAAAAATATTGTACGATATTGAGCAATATTCGAAATGTTATATAATATTATACATTATCACATGATATTATATAATATTGAACAATATTTTATAATATCGTCAAACATGTTGTGCTACCTGGATATTGCGTCAGTACATGAGGAGGAGTTAAGGAGGTTTTGAAGTAGAAATTAACCCCTTCGCTCACAACAACATTTTTAGTACTTTAAATCCGTAATTAAGTCACGTAATAATTAATTTTAAAGACAAAAATCACTTGGACAGGCTTAAATGTCAAAAGTACTGATTGAAATAATAAAAAAATATCTCAAATGGGTGGTGTCGTCTAATTAGGAGGTTAAATAAAATCGTAGAGCAAGGGCTTAAACAGTGAAAATAAATTTGTTGCGCATTTTTACTTTCTTTAAATTAAACTAGCAAAAAGCTAAAATATTTTTATGAAGAAATTGTAAATAAAAATTAGACTAAACTATCATTTCTGTAAACTTACTTGAACTCAAAAATTTTCTATCCAAACCTTTACAGTTTAGGACGACACACATTCTGAAACAGAATTGTCGCATTTTGATACTTCGAAATGAAAGTAAACAATCTCATTGACAATATTATTAATATATAAATTACGTGGGGACACTTTCCACCTCATGTTTCTATGCACTCCGAGGTGAGTGAGAAGGAAAACATATTTCCTTAACCTTTAGAAGTCCGATTTTTTAAAAAATGTTTTTTGACTTTTATTTTTTGAATAAAACGTAGGAAAATTACTTTTAAAAATCCTATTTAGTTTTAAGTACGGTTTATGGATAAAAAACAGTTTTTTAATAAAATTCCTTAATAAAATTTTATAGTCCTTAATAAAATTCTATACTGTGAAACACAGATTTCTTTTATTAACTAATAATACGTATAAGGAATTTCCTTCAACATTGTAGAATAAAATATGGTATTCTCAAGCGTACAAACGAAGCAAAAACGATGAAGCCTCAAGTGCAAAACATCCATTCATTTTTATTTTTTTTTTATCAGCACTCGGGCTGCCATCTATATGTTGTAAATTGATTTAATAACATTTTCAGTAGGTATCCTATTGGCAACAACAGGCATTGGAGCTTCAGTCTTATTCTCAAATTTTATAAGAAAAAATTGGGTATGTTGCTTAAAGGCAACACTGGGCATTTAAGGATTAATTGTGACATTCAATTAGATGGCAGGAAAAATTGAGCAATCAATGAGTAAAGAATCTGAAGAATGAAAAATTTAAATAATTGGGCTTAGGCATTATAATTACTCAGTATTTATCTTTAGAAAAGAAGCATTAGTTATTAGATTCTAATAAAACGCTTTAATTCAGTAAATAAATGTAACCTTGAAAGAGAAAATGAATGAGAGATGATAATTTCGTTCATTAGTGTTGGTAAAAATAAACTTCCATTTTCAGTAACAGATTATATCACTTATTGAATATTTGAATACATAAGCATTATATTTAATTGATTTTATTGGATAATTATAGTACTCTGATTAATTGCTGCTGGCAAAGCAAACTTCGTATTTTAGGGCCGAATATGTCGTTTGTTATTTAACTATAGTCATAACTATTACGTTTAATTGGTGATTATTTGTTAACTCTGAAGGCAACAATTAATGAAAATAAAATAATGGTCATTTCAGAAGAATAAACTTACCTAAATTTTAGTTTTTATTTCATTGCATATTGATTAACCTATGAATTAGTTCTGTTGTTCCTGCTGTTTATGTGACTATGAACTATGAAATGATTATAAAATCTGGAAATATTATAACATTTTTGTTCAGAATAACGGTGGAAAGTGTATAACATAAAAACATTTGACATTAGTATCAATCGCCAATAAGGATGTTTCATAAATGTTCATGGAACAAACAATAACACTCATATAAACGTTTGCTTAATAAACAATAAATAAGATAAATAGGAAGGTTTTTTTCTTTATTTCCCTAAGATTATAAGTTTCGGTTTTGTTCCCCTTTTCAAACTGCAGATTCAATTCATGAGAGCGACCACTGCAACGTTTCCCGAATGTCTACCAAACGCGCTGATCATAAGTGTCTTCAGGCATTGGCTACGCTGTAGTTAAGTTAATGGTCGAAAGTTAATGGCTTTCGCAATAATGTGCTTCTACAAAGTGTATTTGTGTCGTGTAGTTGCAGAAGTGGCCATCTCCATTTTTTCACAAATGCGTTTTTTCAAAGATTTTAAGTCTATATGATCTCTTTTGTCACTTGACTACATGAAAATCTTTAAAACCTGGCCCTATCCGTGTTTAAAAGGCGCCCGAAAATCAAGATGTGTTTCGGATCTGACCATCTCCATTAATGGATACGGATTCAAAACCAGCCATGTACAAATCCTCCAGGCACCGCAGCGGTAGTTTCGTGAAACTTTGTCAAACACAGTCTTACAGCTTTTAAAACCTTAAGTCTCGCGCCCGTCATATTAACGTGCATCGAATTATCGCATTTTTAGGCATATAAACTAAAATTTAATCATTAATTAGCTTTATAATTTAACACAAAAATTACGTAGAATCCATAAGCATCTCAAGTATGCTATACTTTCTTTAGATGAAGAAAAACGACAGCCCCTTTCCAAAACAGGAGGGGTCATCTTATTAGATGGCAAAAAAAAAAACGCGATACTTAAGCGGTTAATGTGGACATTGCGATAAGTTCTAGTTTGGTTTTTCTGAATTAATGCACTTTTGAACAAGATGGAGTAAATTGTTGAAGTTATCATCACCGTATTGTAAAAGAGATACCTTTGGGTGGGAGCGAGAGGTGTCAAAGCAGCAACAGTAGGTTCTATTCATAATAATTCATTTGTTTATGTATAAAAAGTGGATGTGGAAGACAACTTAAATATGGGATAGGCCCATAACCCACGGAAGAACAAATCTTAAATCCCCTTTTGAATTGGGAATTTTGCGAAGAAAGAGGAAAGTTCCTTCTTCTCCCATTTAAGTAAATAGAAAATAAAATCTCTGTCCTAGTTTCCAACGCCCGTGGGGTTCATGTTATCGTTCAGTAGCACTAAACTCTTCATCGCTACGGTTTCCATAATTGTCAAGCATTGATACGGGACGTTTAAGTGCTGAATTAATAAAACTTGAAAAAAGCGGGTTGGTAATCGTTTGTTTTACTCTGATAAAAAATCAATAAAGTTTAACCAATCTAATAAAATGAACCTGTAGAATAAGAAAAAAGATGCGAGGCTAATCCTTTTTAGCTCAGACATATTTTGTAGTTAATTTTAGTCTCTTAATTATATCCTTTTCTTCTTTCTCATAATTATAAAATTGGGCGCAGGTCATTTTATAATTATAATGGCGCAGAGTTTAGGGAGAAGACGGGACAAATAGTTATACGGAACTGAATAGTGAAATACGGTGACAATATCCCGTATATACGGGACGTATGGCAACCCTATTCATCGCAGATGCCGTGATACAGGAGAACAAAGAAGTAAATTTATTTACAGGATGATTAGAGACCATAAATGTTAGCTACCTGTGGGGGATGAAACTTTAATGTCTTAATATTTCGACTATTGTACTTGCCTGTACCAGAAGAAAAAAACTGCTGGCACAGAATACAGAATCGGCAACATTCGTAAAGCTGAAGTTACACAGCGGGAATATTGTTCCCTAAAATTTCTTAACTTTACATAATGGGCCGAGTTTCGCGCCTTTTAGTAATAGTATGAAGAAAAATGAGCACACATTTTGGATACCTTCGCTTAGACCTATTGGGTCTAGAATGTGCTACAAATCTACAGATGGCCCTAAATTTACATACAAAATTTCAATTAATTGGCTCGTTGTGGGTTATTTTGTTCACAAATACACGAATAAACAGACCTACAAATAGTTAACCTATTGATGGAATAAGTCCAAAATTTGATACACATCTACAATTATAATTATAAAAACATATGCCAGATGCCATCTATATAGCTGATTTGTTTTTAGTTATTCTTTTCACATGCATATACACTGTAAAAAAATTACTGTAAATTTACAGTAAAAAGTACTTGCAATCAGGGTGCCAGTACTTTATACTGTAAAATTCATTTTTTACTGTAAAACTTTACAGTAGAAAAAAATGAAAGTGTACTGTAAATTTTACAGTAGCATTAACCGATTTACAGTAAATTTTATCACAAATTCTAAGGTAATATGTATTGCTATTTTTACAGGAACTTTTACTACAATTATAGGTTTCTACTGCATAGCATACAGCGCTTTTAAGTGTAAATTTTACATTAATATATACTTAACCACAGTCTACTTTACAGTAACATTTACTGAAACACAGTAACATTTACTGAAACACAGTAACATTTACTGAAAGCCAGTAAATATTACAGTAACATTTACTGAAACAGAGTGGCTACAGAAACTGTGAAAAAAATTTCCCTGACTAAACTTACAACATTTCCCTGATTTACGGCTACTAATTATATTAGTTTCCTGGATTTCTCCCTTCTCAGAATCACTGTATGTGTAAAATATATATGATTGAACACTTTTACCAATTATTTAATATGAAAAAAAATCAAATGTTTTTACGAAATTTAATTTTTAAAAAATGGAATGAACTTCCTAAAAAATCTATTAAAACAGTATATTATATTTCTTATATGTAAAAAATACTGGGAATTTTAACAAAATACTTTGCTTCTAAAACTGCTTAAGAATTCTAAGAAACATTAAAATTACTCTTTGCAACACAAGTTAAATTATATTAACAGTACAGGTTATTGTGATCTTTGCTCAAAACTTTAAAACAGTTCAATAACTAATTAGTGCTCTTTGCATGGGTACCAGAATAACATGTTGCAACATAAATATAAAAATAGTATTATACGTACCCAAATAATAGAAAATTATCACTTTGAATCGAAAAGAAAAATAAATACGAAATACGTACCCAATATATATTTTAGCCAAGATTTAAACAAGAGTAACTGCCAAAATATTACTTCAAATCTTTATTCTTTAACAAATCATAGATTAATTGCTCTAATCAAAAACTTATGCTTTTATAAATGAATATAAGTTTTTTAAATTCCATTTATTGTTACAAATAATGTTAGATATAAGATACTAATTTATAGATAATAACTCAAGAAACAAATAACTATTAATTTCCCCGATTTTTCCAGATCGCTAAAATTCCCCGACTTCCCTCACAGTAAATTTTATAGTAATATGTAATTTTTAGAAGAGCTTTAGGTTGGCATAACTTTTGTAGAAACTGACTTAAAGCTAACGATTTCTTTCACCATTAAGTTGTCACCCCTTTTAGTGCCAGCTCTCAGTTTATTTAAATAAACATTCCAGGATATAATGCTCAAATGCTACAGATATTTTTAGCAACAAAATAACAAATCAAAATGCAACAAAAAACATTTTATTTTTCTATTTACAAATAGTAATATGACAAAATTAGTAATAGTACAAAACAATGCAAATTTAAAAAAACAATGACACAGGTACAAAATATCGTGATAGTTAAAACAGACAATGACACAGTCATAAAAATGTACATTCAAGACACAAAAATTGTAAAACTACATCACAATTTGCTGTCTAAATACAATAATAGCAGCACAAGTACAGAAAAATATAGGAATTTTCAATAAAAAATTAGAAACAATTTTTCAACTATGATAACTATAAATTTTAATAAATAATTGTATTTTATTTAAAATATCTGTTACTTGTTAAGCACCAATCACTTTACAAGGTGGAGATTTTTTTTTATATAAAAAAGCTTTTATTTTATTCTGATTATATTAAAGCTATTTTTCAAAGGCTCTTTTTCCAGGGTAAATAAAAGAGCTATCAATTGAATATATTAACCCAAATTCAAACTAAAGCTTAAATTTTATACTACAACACTAAAGAATTAAATATCCATAAAAATGGACAAACATTTTAAATATTATTAAACTTTATAAACTGTCAATTTGGCAACATTCATTTTCAGATTCATTAAAAAGTGTTATTTTACATGTAAAAGGATATTTTATATGAAAAAAACAGTTTGAAAACATTCTTTTCGGAAAGAAATTCATGGACTGTTTGACAAATGGTACAAACTTTTAAATATAATTTTAGTATTTATTTTTAATATTAAAATAACACACACACACACAAGAGATTTTTTTAATATCCCATTTTTAAACTTCTGTGGTTATTAAGAAATAAAATTATTGTTCTTTGAAATTCCCTTTACCATTTTGTTTTTCATTTTATACTGAAGGGAAAAGTTGAAAAAGAGATTTTAATACATTTTAGATTAGTTCTATTTGAAATTATAGGACCACTGCTATCACTGTATATTACATTTTACAGTGTACTACATTAGCATTGTAGTCAATAGAGGCCTTCTTCCCTTTAGTCTTGGTTGTTTTAGATCCTTGGCTCGGATTAATGCTCACAAAACACCTAGAAATATAATAATAAAATAATTTAATAAATCATGCATTATCTCTACAGCAGTTGATGAATCCAGAAAATTACACAGTTAGAAATCAAGCAAACATATTGTTTGTGTACTGTCAAAAGAGACCAAGTCACTTTGTATTACTGTAGGTAAAATACATTTTAAAGTTTCGTCAAGGGTAAAATCTATATTTTATTCCCATTTTAACATTAAAAGGCTACAATTAGCTTTGTATATTGACTTGGGCTATTTTTTCGCAAAATGTGATAGAACATCAACACTTGAATACAATGCTGAAATACTAAGAGGCAGAGAAAGAAACATGCTCAGAAATCAATTTGAAAAATATATATGAAAAACTTGCTTTGCTCAATTCTTAAAACTAATGAAATTGAGCATTGCAAGAAACTATCAAAGCAACAATTCATTGGCAGATAGAATATGCTTCACTTTTGGAATATTTTATAATTAATTGAAAAAATAACTAGAGGTTAAAATAGTGATTTTTCCCCGTTAATATGTGCAAAAATGTTATACACATACTTCAAAGCCAAAAGTAATAGAAAGTCACTAATGCTTTTAAATCAGCAAAGTAATTTTAGCATTATATTAACTAATAAATTTTTAATAATTATACAATTACAAACAAACATATTATACTTCTTGAAATAATTTAATTAAAAATGTAATAATTTTAAAAATCTTTAATGATTGATAATCATTCAATAATTTAGTTTCGAGAGAAAAAAAAACTGATCGACCTTTGAGTACATCCTTTTTTGCAATTGGCTGATTTCTTATATGCGTTATGTGATGCTTTTGGTACAAAAACTGGGGTTATCCAGTTTTAAATCTTTAATTATAATCTGTAATATATCTTTAGTTAATATTTAACTAACACCTGTCTAATAAATTAAGCTTAAGAAATTTTTAAAACAGTGATGCATGCCTATCCCTATGACCACTTTACCCCATCTTACTTAAATTACTATAAAATAATATCTATAATTAATTCAGCTTATCTGTTAATGAGGAAGTATTCTTAAGATCTATATGAAGCTTTCTGCAGAGTCAATTTAATGCAAACTTAATTAAACAAAATGTAAGAGAGAAGTTAAATTAGGTATTCCAACTTCAAACTGCTACATAAACAAACAAAATGGGTCTTTTCTCCTACTAAAGTGGGTTGAAATCTACAAGTTGGAACACACTCTTATTAAAACGGCGACATCGCGCCAAAGCAAGATGGATGCTATGGTAAACAATGGCTTTTTTATGGTATGGCTTTTTACGAACCAATTGCGTTTGTCGTTGCACTATCTCCTGTTTTAAATGTTGAATTTCAAAAGAACTACTAGCTTTCCTAGTTCATTGAATGTACGGAATCTGCTACTTTAAATTATTCTAATGAAGCAGGAAAAATTGCGCTCGTGATGCTTGCGGCACCTGAAGTGGGCACCGGGCAAATTTTTTTAACTTAAAAAAACATCAGAGGCTTCGCTTTCAGCAAAGTGGGATCCTAGTAGCTTCGCTAACTTAGTGAATGTATGGAATCAGTTTCTTTTAATTACTCTAATGGAGCAGTAGAGCTTTTGCCCTTAGTAGCGTTCAAAACAAGTACAACTTCAAAAATTCTATGCAATCGATTTTTATTATAAGACAAAGAAAAAATCTCTCAATTATATGATCGGAAAAATATACAATCACTAAATAAACCCAAGTTCTATTTGTAATTTTTTTACTAATTGAATTCATACTAATTAAAATACATTTTATTATTTAATTAAATATTTTAAGTTATTTAAAAATCCGCGTAGTATGAAAACAACTCAAATCACGCGAAATGCTTGCCATGAAGTAAGCAATCTAGCCGATGGGTTGCCAATGGAACTAATCCGCTCGATTCCCCAGGTAACCATATTGGCGATGAAATCGGTGTGTTCCAACTTGTAGATACCAACCCTAAAGTGTTGCAATTAATATAATTTTAAATGTTAAACGTAGTTCTTAACTATTCAAAGCTAAAATAAAAAATTACATTCATACCAATATTCATTACAAAGTTATAGAATTTTATTTGATGTATGACCACTTTACCTCACCTGACCCTAAACTTAGCAATATGTATTTAGAGGTGTAGCTAGATTTAGTAAAACGAAGAGATATCACACACAAAATGTATTCTTGTTCCATTTTTAAAATTACATACAATTCAAAAACTTTAAAAGAAAATATAACTTACCACAATCTATTATACAGGGAGTTGCAGGCAAGTCCATTTTTAATGCCTCAGCACGAGTAGTAGAAATCTAAAATAAATGATAAGCACAGTCTTTATTTTTATGTTAAAAATATTGTTTGATGACTGAAAAAGAATTGAGTTCTTGGAAAGTAAAATATTTTTTTTACTTTTACAAAATGTTCAATGAATAAAAGAAATCATTTGTTATAATAGCTTCAAAAAGGTCATGTCCTAGGCATGGAGAGCAAACGTGAAAATACTTTAAATCACTAAAAATGCTTTTGCATTTTATACCATCAACAATAACATTATCATGTTTATGTTCCAGAATTAAGTGATAATTTTCAGGTGTTCTGAAATAACCTATGTAATATGGTTTTTGTATGAACATATTCTTTGTTATGTCACAATATCTACAGAAATTTTCTACTATAAAACTTTCAGAAAATCCACTAATAGTATGAGATCCCAAATTATTTTCAATTTTTCAAATTATTTCAAATTTGTTTTCATTGCTATATAGAAAAAAATGATCTACATAATCTTTCAGTGTATTTAACGTTATACTAAATTTTTCACAAGTAAACATCTTTGAAATGTTCCAGTCTGTAAAATAAACAATAAAAAAATCTAATGGATGCAAGATAGTTACATTTTATGCTTTATTTAATGCATCATATACACATCAAGGCATCAACAAAAATTCCTTAATAGGAACTAACACCATTCTAAGATAGTTGATAAGTAATTTAAATATATAGATTAAAACAATAAATAATTTTAAAAAAGTTTTAACAATGTAGGGAAAGTAAAGAAACATGCTAAAATTATAAGCAAAAAGTTACAATATTTTTTTCTTTCATTTAATAACCAGCATTAAAAACATGAATATCATTATGGACCAGTTTGAATAAGAACATATAGGGTAGATGCTCCAGTTTTGGCCACATTGGATCTGTTTTTCCAATAATTAACCAGTAATTTCAAATTAACTAATAAGAAGCATTCCAATACTTTAAACAATCCTTATTTTACTATTTTCAATTTGATTGGTTCATTTTTCTCAAACATATGACTTGTAAAAAAATTAAACGCATGATCATGTATTGTATACCCACAACTGTTAAGGTTTTTGTTAAGGAACAAGGTTTTACAGTTGTTTATCATCAGGCTCTCAAAATTAACTGTTTATTCTAAAAGTGATTACCCATAGGGTTTGTGAGGTAAACTTTCTTTTTATTCTGATTTCATATCAAAATTAATTATTTTTAAGATTGAATGGGTGGTGGCCAAAACTGGTACTTTAAATTTACTGCATGTGCAGTTTTGGCCATGCAGGTGGCCAAAAGTGGAACACTACATGTTCCAGTTTCGGCCACAAAACTTCATTGTTGTATTTTGAGTCATTACATAAATTTAAGAATATCTGGATGAAATAAAATCAACTAATTTAGCTTTGTTTCTAAAATAAAAGCAACTTACTTAATCTTATGTCTAAAATAAAAGCAACTAACATAGCTTTGTTTGTTTTCATTTTTCACAGTAATGGCTCCAATTAAAAATAAGAAGGCAGGTAGCATTTCCATAAAATTATTTTGCTACTCACCATCTAAAGTTGGTAATGCAGTTAAGGCCATTCAAAATGGAATGACAAAAACATATCCATTTTGAATGTTTACCTCACATTTATGTTAGAAAATTTCAACTTGAGGAACCTGA
>BGPR01048134.1:0-11625 GCA_013235015.1 Araneus ventricosus | reverse complement strand
CAATTGCTTCGTTCAGTTGCATTGCTCCACTCGGATCAAAATCTGGGGATCAGACAGCGGATGATTCTAATTTTTCTACTTGTGTTTATGTATGCAGTGGTCATTTCTGAAAATAAAAGTATAAAATTCTAAACAGGTCTTGGCCTCGACTGGGACTCCATGATTTTATCACGGCGCGCTGGTACCGCCACCTCGCTGTACTACTGGTTTAAAATGCGGAGGATCGGTGGACGGACAAAGATGGTGGACGCGCACACGCACGCATGTTCTCTTTAGACCAACAGTTCGCTAGGTGTAAAGATCTTCCAATAGGCCTCGTCTGGTTGTGATGTTCTTTGTATGGCTTTTCACGAATTTTCAGTTTTGAGATCATAAATATGGAATGATGCTGTGCTTACAAATAAATGGTTTGCATCACCTATTAGCTATTTTATAAATGACATGACACCCCATTGTGATTAGAGACTGTTGGGATCTATATATTTAAAATAATAACTAGGTAAAAACTTCAGAACAGTTAGCCAGCCCCAACAGCTGCCCTCAGGAGATTTGATAATTTTTTTATTTCACATGGAGAAACTTGGGACGTCGATATGCCATTAAGGGTCCCTGCCCCACCTTTCTCCCATATTCAGGCAGGAGAATCTGAATAAACACTTCTATACTGTATATTGTCTATGAGTGGGAAAACCTTGCTTGAAATCCCCCAGCCCCAGCCACCCGACCAGGTGCTTGAGATTTTTTTTATTTCGCGCTGAAACTTGCATGACGTCCTGGGTATATGTCATCCAGGTCGTCTCCCCCCCATCCACACATTTTCAGACCGAACGAAATCGAAAAAACATATAGAGAATGTATGGTGGAGAAATGTCTTTTCGATTTCGTTCGAAAATGGGGGATGGGGGTGGGGAGACGACCCTTGATGACATATCTAGACGTCATAAGCTTTCATCTATACTTATAAAAGGCAATGTTTGTGTGCGTCTACGATGTCCAGACGAATCTATCGCACTTACAGCCATGAAATTTGGCACACAGGTAGTCGTAATGTGAATGAATGCACCTCGAATCCCCAATTTTAAAATTTAATCTAGATTTTTTTATTTAATATTTTTCGTTGTTTTGGGTGATTTTTCGAACGCATTTCTCAATAGCATGGCTTCGAATAATTGTACGGAAAAACAGTTACACCATCGAAAAGAAAAAACGATTTCCGTTCTAATGAAGTTTGTTGCGTACGTCTAATGTAATTTACTGAATTTTGAGAAATTTTTGAAAAATAGTCACTTTTATGGTAATTTTTAATAAATATTTCTTTAAATTATCGCATCTGACGTTCTAACATCTCTATAATTTTCATTTTTATCAGCTTATAACTGGAACGTTTCTGTCGGATTTAAAGCAAGAACGGTTGAAATATCTTTTTTACGGTTTTTTTTAATTAATTTTTCTATGATCAGTTCCAGCAGTTTTTTTTTTTTTTTTTTGCTAGCGAGAGTTTCTCCGGACGAATCACCTTCCTCGCGGCAGGTGACGTCATATGCTTTTATTCCCAGCATGCATTTCTATATTCCGATGTGTATCTTTTACTTTGATTTTGTTTTCAAAACTTTTTCGTGTCATTGTGCGCGTTCTTTTTCCCCATTTTGTTGAAGTCTTGATTCCACGGGCAACGCCGTGCGCGTACTGCTAGTATAAAATAAAAATTGTCGAAATCGGTAGAGTGGTTAAGGCTGGCGGACTCGGTGAAGGTTTTTACCACATTATTTTAAATATATAGATACCCGACATTCGGCACCACATGCAGAAAGATATATGGTGTTTCGAGGTGACAAATAAGCATCACTGCGAATAGCCGGAAATTTCAGCACCTCTTGAAAAACCGAATTTTGCGTGTACCATTTGTTGTATTATTAATTTCCGTCTAATAAAACAACCTATACTGCTTCCTACGCGTGTCGTTTATCTCCTGCTGGTGACGTTTCCGTTAATGGTTTCCTGTATGATTATGATTCATATCAATGTTCCCTATTTCTCTTTAACACACTGAGTGCCGTCATGTGATAGTTAATGCCGTGACACAGGAGTAGGTTGTACTCATATGCCCACTATCTTACTATAAGAAAGAAACAACTCACGTTATATTTTCAGTAAGTAAAAAATTCGAAACCACATACATTTACAACTAGTTTCTAGCCCTCATTCCACGCCAATACCAGCATCTATACCCAAAACGTAAGCAGAGAATAAATATCGAAACGTAGCGTTTCCCGCGCTAGCGCTTGATCGGCCCCTTGGCGATAACGCCAAATCATGCGCTAGCGCGGGATCGGCAGTCAATGGGTTTTTGTGTGAGACATACTGTCAGTGGCAGACTGGCCAGTTTGTCCGATGGCAAGTGGGGCCCCTTAAACATAAGCTGATATGCAGGGCCGGCCCAAACAAAAGCGGGGCCTGGTTCAAATTTGATTTGCGGGGCCTTGCAACAAAATTCGTATAACAAAATAATGATTTATTGCATTTTGGTAATTACTAAATTGCTCAGATTGGAAAAGGACGTAATTAATAAATGAATATAATTTATTCATAAGGAATATAAGAAATATAATTTAAAAAATAATTTTCGATAATTAACTTTTTAAATTTAATATGATGCTAAAATCGTTAGAAACATTATCCTACCGGAAATCAAGAATGAAGTTAATTTAATAATAGTTATTAATTAGTCAAAAATAATTATGAAAAGGCAAAAATTATCGTGCACCTGTTATATATTTATATAGAGTTATTTTACAAAAATGAATCAAACTTTTATTTATGTAATCTGTATTTATTAGCTCCATACTAAATAAAGATTATATAAATAAAAATTGCACTTAAATTTATAAAAGAACGATATAAGCAAGTAATACGATGTACAATATAAGTATCTCCTACAATAAGCGTGACTGCTGGAAGGTTAAATAATTCAAATATTCAATACTTAGTAATGTAGTGTTATACTAAACAAATAATTGTTCGAATTATATTGGATTTCGATTAAACATGCTCTTTTCTATCTTTCATGGAGGAAAGTTCATCAATTATTCCATCGAATTAATTTTATCAGAAGTGCATTTTTCGATGCTAAGAAATGCAAGGTCACTCAGGCCATCTCCCATAGTTGCTCGAGAAAATGACAAGATTAATATCAGTTTGCTGAAAGAGCATTTACAGCTAGCAACAGAAACTGAAATTGTTAAAAGTATCTGAAGTGCATTTTTCAGATTTGGAAAAAGATCCTCACCGTTAGATAGTATAAATTTTAAAACCTCCATAGCAATTTTTGAACAAAAGAAATGTTAAATATTTTTAAACTTTTTGATTTAAGTATGAAAGCACACAATCTTTTGTGTACTTCCATTATTGTAGAACGAGGACAGAAACGTACTGAATATTCAATAATAAATACGAATTATTGTAAATATATTTCAGAGAGAGAGAAAAGTATAAATTCAGATAAACTTATAAGTAACTTTAAATAATGCAGAGGTTGCTCAGTCATTGGGACTGAAGAGGATTCGATTATTTGATGCGAGTACAAATTAAATAATTTGACATTCACATTTTGAAACAGCTATTTCAGTTTTATAATTGAATTCAAGCATTCCTTTTTAAATAAAAAAAATTCTTCAATTATTTTTTTGCGAACACATGTTACAGAAATGTGTGTTGTCTTCCTGCTTTTGTGACCCCTCAGGGGCACATCTTCTTTAGGTGTGACGGGATTCACGACCCCGAGGTACCCTAGTGTCTGCTCTCCTTTCGAGTTTTTGTCTTTTTTGAGTTTCTGCTTTTTTCTTCCTTCCCTCGAGGGTAGGCGAGGGAGCTCTCCATGAGAAGCTGTTGCCACTCTGTTTGCTTCCTGCTTCTCATGGACAGCAACATACCCCCACGTGTTGGCCGTGCGTGGCATCCCATTAGACGGGTGGTACATTTCGGTCCCCGGTGTATCAATCGGCTGGTATCCCAGCCACAGGGATGGTCTGCTCAAGGGGATCAAGCGAAAGAGTCATTCTCTGGGGCTTGGCGTTAAGGGTGGTCAACGTTCCTGGAGGTGACTCTGAGCGTATAGGTCCCGGCTAGCACCAAGGTAAGTGCCGAAGCTGGGAATGCCCAGAGCCGACAACTGCCTTCCCTTGTTGGGCTCGGTGGTGGGCGGTGCTGTCGGGACCCGAAACTTTCTCTCATATCATATGGGTGCCAAAAGCAAACCTCGTCCCTTAAGTGGGCATGTCACTGTTTCAAATATTGCAATTGCCTTTGAAACTTTTTTTGTTGTCAAGCGTGTGTCGACAAACAACGAAACTTTTGTGAACGTCTCGCCATTTCTTGTACAAAAGGTCGTTTCTGCTACTGTTGGTGATGTCGCATCAATAAAAAGAATCCGGTCTGGGGACTTGCTTATTGAGGTGAATTCTCAAAAGCAAGCGAAACAAATCCTTAAAATTAAAGCTTTGGCTGATATTAAAGTCACGGTGGAAGCACATCGAACGCTTAATTCTTCTAAGGGTGTGATAAGTGTTGGAGAGCTTTTTAACGTTCCTGTAGAGGAAATAACAAATTAATTGAAGCCCCAGGGAGTTACGCATGTACGGCGTATTCTCATTCGAAGGGATGGATAGCTTCTTCCAACTAAGCATCTTATTCTTACTTTCCGCTCCCCGAAACTACCTGATTATATCAAAGCCGGTTATATTAATTGTCCTGTTATAGGCCTTGCATTCCTAACCCTCTGTGTTGTTTCAATTGCCAGCGCTATGGTCATTCGAAACCTAGTTGACGCGGGTCACTCACTTGTGCCCGTTGTGCTGAAGTTGGTCATGATAGTTCTGGCTGTGAAGCACCAGAAAAGTGCTTTAATTGTAAGGGAAATCATGCCTCATATTCCCGTTCTTGCCCTACTTGGAAATTCGAAAAAGATGTTGTTCAGGTCAAATTTAAGGAACAGGTGTCATATCCTGAAGCCCGGCGCATTGTCAAAGCTCGGACACCGACACCTGGCACCAGGTATGCATCGGCACTTAGGAGACCTCTTGTCAGTTCAAGCACACAGTATGAGACAAAAGATGTACCTCCTGATACTGACAGTGATAGTTCTGAAACTATCAAACCTGAAATATTTAAAGCACAGCTTAAAAAGACTTCTAAAGCACAAAAATCATTAGCACTTAAACTTGCAAAGCGCGGTCTTGCACATAAAGATTTGGCGAAGAAATTCAATCAGCACTCACGAAAATCTGCCGCTCTGGGTATTGCGCAGGATGGCCCCGTCCACAAAGATTTACCCTCGTTGTTCGGTGGCATTCCTAAAAATCCCGATGTTATTAGTCTCCATCCCTCAGAAGAAGATGAAGATCTTAAGATGAGTTGCGAGCTTACCGCAACTCCAAATGTTCCTGTTTCCAACTCTTTTTTGCCTCAAATTACTTAATGGGTACTTTCGTTTGCTGGAATTGTCGTGGCATTCATTCCAAAATTGTTGACATTAAATCCATTATCAACAAATTTCATCCTTCCTGCATTGCTCTCCAAGAAACGTTTTTGAATTCCAACATTCCATTCAAATTGCGTGGTTATAGTAGTGTTCGTCAAGATGCTGGCACTGGAATAAATAATTCCGGAGGTGTCTGCATCTTGACCTCTAATCTTTATCCTAGCTCAACACTTCCATTACATACTCCTTTACAGGCTGTAGCTGTATAGATTCATATTAAATCTCTCATTACAGTCTGTTGTGTATACCTACCACCACATGATGTCATCACTCAACATGCCCTTGATAATTTAGTGGACCAACTACCTTCGACTTTTGCATTACTTGGTGATTTTAACGCGCATAGTACTTTGTGGGGTTCAGGGAGTACAAATTCTCGTGGGCGGCAGATTGAACAGTTTATTTCTAATAACTGTCTCAGTCTGCTCAATAATAATGAGAAAACATACTTCCATGAACCAACTCGTACTTTCCACAGTCTTGATTTGGCCATCTGTTCTCCTGCATTATTACCTCTGCTAAATTTTACTGTCGAAAGTGATCTGTAGAATAGCGATCACTTTCCCTTAATACTCTCTCATGCTGATATTGGAGGTGCGACCTTTGCTTCACCGCGGTTCTTATTCCAGCGAGCAGATAGGGTTGCTTTCTCCCAACTGGCAGAAATAACCGAGACGATGGTCAGTGCTGCAGACATCACAGACGCGGTACAACATGTCATTGACTGCATTTTATATGCCGCTAATAATACCATCCCAAAGAGTTCCCCCCGTTTGTGAAAATTTCGTAGACCGTGGTGGAATGAAGCATGCCGCTACAGTCACAGAGAACAGAAACGAAGATGGAACATTTTTTGCAGATACCCTACAACAGAAAATCTTGTTGCTTTTAAGCGTGCCAGAGCCAATGCTCGTCGCATTCGCCGGCGTAGTCAGAGGGAATCTTGGACACGCTTCATTTCCTCGATTGCCTACTCGACATCTAGCGCACAAATCTGGAAGAAAATCAGGGATGCTAATGGGATATATAAGGAGTTTTCCTTTCCTGTTTTGAATGCAGGAGCTACTCATTATTCATCCCCATTAGATATCTCCAATGTCCTTGGTCAGTCATTTGCAAAGGTGTCAAGCGCCGACTCGTATAGTCCAACTTTTCTTGCGACTAAGAGACGCGCTGAACACATACCTCTGCATTTTAGGGCCCATAGAAATCTTTCATATAACTGCCAATTCGGGATGATTGAGTTAAAGAAAGCATTAAATGAAGCTCGATACCAGTCCAGGACCTGATGGAATCACGTATAATATGCTCCGTCATTTGAGTACAACTTCTCTCTCCAATCTGTTGTACTTATTCAACAGAATATGGATTGAACAAAAGTTCCCTTCACAATGGCACGAAGCTATTGTGATCCCAATCCTCAAACCTGGCAAGGATTCTACCGACCCTCTAAACTACAGGCCGATTGCGTTAACGAATTGCATGTGCAAAACGCGTGAGCGCATGGTAAATTCCCGCCTTGTTTATGAATTGGAGAAGCATGAATGCATTTCTCCTTTACAAAGCGGTTTTCGTAGGGGTAGATCAACAGTAGATAACCTCGTGCTTCTGGAAACTGAAATACGTAATGCCTTTGTTCGGAGAAATCATCTTGTTGCAATATTTTTCGACTTGGAAAAGGCTTACGACCGAGCCTGGCGTTACGGCATTCTATGGTCACTTTTAGAATTTGGTTTTTACGGTAATTTACCGATTTTTATCAAGAACTTTTTATCATCTCGAATTTTTCGAGTGCGTGTCGGCAGTTTTTATTCCAATCCTTTTATTCAAGCTGAGGGTGTTCCGCAGGGCAGTGTTCTCAGTGTAACGCTTTTTATTCTTCATCTTAGTCAGATTTTAAACCATCTTCCTCCATCCGTCAAGTGTAGTTTGTATGTTGATGATCTGCACATCTCCTGTCAGGGCTCTAATATTCGATTGATTGAGCGACAGTTGCAACATGCCGTAAACAAGTTAGTGGCATGGTGTGACGCCAACGGTCATACTCTGTCCTCTGAGAAGAGCCGTCGTGTCCACTTTTGTAGGAAAACGGGTATCCATCCAGATCCCACCATTCATATTGGTGATGTCGATATCCCTGTTGTTACTGAAATGCGTTTTTTGGGAGTCATATTTGACAAAAAACTGACCTTCCTTCCGTATATTTTATCTTTGCGGAAGAAGTGCGAGAAATTGCTGAATATTCTTAAAGTCCTCTCAACAACAATTTGAGGGGCTGATCGCATTTTTCTGCTCAGGGTCTACCAGGCCATAATACTGTCCCGCTTTGATTATGGATGTGTTGTGTATGGTTCAGCTCACTCAACTTCTCTACGTAAATTAGACTTTGTACATCATTCCGCTTTGAGAATCTGTTGTGGAGCCTTTAGAACTTCACCTGTGCAAAGTCTTTATGTAATTTGCCATCAGCTGCCGTTGTATTTGAGGCGTAAAATGCTATCTGCTCATTACCATTTTAGGATCCAGTCAGTGGCTAACCACCCCTTACAGCATCTGTCTCTCCCCATTGGTCTTCGCAGACTATACCTTGCTCGCTCATTCAACATTCTCCCTTTTTGTGAGAGAATCAAAACTGCGATTTCCCATGCAGGTCTTGGTGATGTGACAATCAAACAAAAAGACTTGTTAATATTCCCTCCCTGGAGTGTACCTTGTTTTTCATACGTCAATCCTTTTTCTTCGTTTGATAAATCCTCCACTGCACCTATCATTTTTCAACAACTTTTCGCCTCCCATCGGCATCGGTTTTCATCATTTGTCTCTGTTTTTACAGATGGATCAAAATCGGAGGGATATGTTGGTTGCGGCATTTTCTTTCCACCAGATACTTACAGTTATCGCTTACACGCCTCATGCTCGGTTTTGACCGTTGAACTTGCAGCGGTTTTCTACGCTCTTCAGAAAATCGCAGCTTCTCGGCAGAGTCTCTATTGCATATATACTGATAGCATGAGTGCTTTAGAGGCCTTATGCCATGCTGACAAACGGATGCACCCTGTGGCAGAAGACATCTTTTGTTACATGCGTGAACTTCAGGCCCAGGGCTTTAAAATTTTATTTTGCTGGGTCCCAAGTCATGTTGGGATTGTCGGCAATGAACAGGCTGATAGTGCGGCTAAAGCAGCTTCCAATGTTTGGCAGTCACCGGTTCCATGTAATGACTTGAAAATATTCGCCACTCATCACATCCATTCCCTTTGGCAAGAGTTATGGGATTTAGAGATTCATATAACAAGCTTCATTTAATTAAACCACGCATAAATATGTGGTCTATTATCCCCAAACGAGTAACTGATGTCAAATTAACTCGACTTCGCATCGGACACACTCGTTTCACTCATAAACATCTTTTGTTTGGCGAGATTGCACCCGAGTGCCGAACATGTCGTACTAACTTCACAGTTGCACAACCGTTTTAACCGAATGTCCAATGTTTAATTCCCATCGTGTGACTTATTTTAACTCATCGTCTTCTAACGTGAAGGAATTGCTGGGGGAACTTCCCCATCCACATCTCTTTGACTTTTTAAAGACTATAGGTTTTTATCATTCTATATAATTGTTTTATCCTTTTTATACTTGTCTTTCTAAACTTGCATTCATATTTCTACACGCCTGCTGTTACAATGGTCAATTTTTTATTATCTGTATTAATTTTGCATGGGTTCTTTTCTAATAACATAGTTTCCCTTCACACCATATGTCTGGCGCAGTATGGTCAAGTTGGCTCTTACGCCATTAAACCGGAATCAACCAACCATCCTGCTTTTGTGAGGAAATATTAAAAACTGTTCAGTTTGAAAACTCAGTGCAAAAATTAGAATTATAAAATGAGAAAATAGGTTCAATTAGAGTTTCAAAACATGAAAGTTCTAGAAACTTTAAATAATTTTTAACCATGTAGTCAATTGAGAGAGAAAGTCCCTCCCGCCCTTTCAATTTTTATGTCGATTTACGATTACAGTATTGAAATAAAATATCATACCGTATGAATGAGATTTTCTTTTAACTTAGATTATGAAATGAATTCTTAAAAGTTGAGCTCATTATTTCTTCATATTTAATAACAAATAGACCAAAAAGATAAAACTAAAAAAGAGAATCACCTGATCAAAAACTTATCTACAATTATTCACAACCTACTGATAGTTTCGGTTTTAGGATATTTAAATTGAATCAATCTTCAAAATGCTTCGAATATTTTAAAACTTATCCAAATGATTTTGATATGTAGTTTATCAAAATAATAAAAGGATTCGAAATAAGTAACATTTTATAATGAAAACTACACAATGTAAAAGAGTAGAAAACACCAATTTTAGTTTATTAATAAAAAAAATCTTTTAATAATAACAACAAACTTTTCAATAATAACAAATTGCAAAAATTTTGTACTACCAAAACGAAGGGGAAACTACTTTGTTTTTTTAATTGATAACTTATTATAATATTAAAATTTTATTTTTGGAAATATAAAAAGAAATGTTGTTTAATGAATAACTATAAAAAAAGAGATAAGAAATAGCATACTTGAAATTTGTCTGCAAGAACAAAAGCAGAATATTTTATTTTGCTGTATTCACTGTATTCTGAATGCGGACGAACTATTCAACTGAAAATTAAGCTTCCGAGAAGACTCATTGTGTTGTAAATAGTGTTTCACACAATCCAAATAATATTCCAGATACAATATTTCGGATTCACTGCTATTGGTTAAACTCTGAGGGATAGATGTAACAGACTACCTTTTAACAAGTACCTACGATGCATTTATAAATGCTGGAAAACCATATTTAACAAGAAAATAGAGAAACCCCTGTGATATGTACCTCATCATCACTTAGCAGTCCTACTGGGCACAAAAGAAATACATGTGCTTAACACAGAGCTAGATAAGGAGAAGATGAGGAGGGGGCCCCAAAAAGTGTGTGTCCGCGGTGGATAGATAGTGGGATGGATTGATTTAACAGAAATACCTTTTAGTAAGTTCCTACAATGAATTCATAGATTCTGTAAAACCATTCATTTTACAAGACAAACGAGAAACCCCTTGACATATGTGAGTCATCATCGCTTAGCAATCCTGCTGGACACAAGGGGAACAGATGTGCTCAATTTAGAACTAGATAAGCCGAACATGAAACCGTCATCTAGAGCTGCCCTGGGAAAGACTCTGCTGGCCATTAGGGGAGCAGATGTAGATCCCCACAGAAGTCCCTGAAGCAATTATCTCGGGAACAAAGAATGTTTTGAATGTTATCACTTGAAACGGACTTAAGCCATTTCCCGAAGACGTAAGAACTTCTAACTCGCAGTCTCCTGTTTCGGCAATGTTTTACATGTATGGTCGGATAAAAACAAACAAATTTCAAAAAAGCATTTTCATTTTGTAAAATCCGTCAGCAGCGCGGGGCCTTTCAGAGGAGCGGGGCTTTGTGCGGTCGCACCGCCCTCCGGTCGGCCCTGCTGATATGGGCCCCCAGGATATGTGTATGTGAAAGAGACAGAATGGGAAGAATTATTTTCTAGAGAAATTCCTACGTCTTTTCTAAAGCAAACAAAATAGCAAGTAGTTTTATGTTCCTCACACAACTTTTACTTTCTGTGCAAGGTCGGAACGCAATGACCACTCATACCACCCCCGGCAAGACGGAAGAGATGACCCCTCTGCGCAGGAAGGCTGCTGTCCTTGGAAATGTCTAAATAACTTTCTTTTTTGTTGTTACTGCTTTTTCCAGTAGTAAAACTGACGGACAAGCGAACAAAGAAAATAGTCTACTTCGGACCGCTGAAACTGTTACAAGGGGAGGGGGAATCATGTAATTTGACAAAATGTCATCGGTGGGACACTCGCCTTTTCCTTGGGGATAGGGGGTCTATGGGAGTGCTTCTTTGGTTATGTTAACAAGATTGTAAAAACGGTAAAGAGTCCTTTCTTTCGTGACAAATAATTGGGGAGTGGTATTCCTGTTTTCAGTCAAAAAAGAGAGAAGAACATGCATAACATATCTTACAAAAGGAGAAAAAAA
>BGPR01048133.1:322-11625 GCA_013235015.1 Araneus ventricosus | reverse complement strand
ATTACGTCGAAAAGTAGCTTAATGCTGTATCACATTGTTCCATATAAAATTTTCTTGATTCTGACTATGATTTTCATTTAGCGACCAATCGGACCTTGAAAAAAAAATAGCCCTCGTATCACGGGCGTGGGAAATAGAATGCGAAACCTCAACCAGTGATTTAGACGGGAGCGAGAGGGAAGGGGTTAATCTCTTATGGTTTGCGTCTTTCTCCATTACCAACATTACTTTCGTGTACCCCAAATGGTCCGCCGTGTACCACAGACTAAAAGGTCTGCTCATGTACACCAGGGAGTGAGTCATAACGATTCCCAGATTCTATCATTCTAAACACAAAACAAGCCTAATTAAACAAAAGTGTGTTATAATTGCGATATTTTGAATGCCGCCCTATATAACTTTGTATGCCAAGTGCATACATTTTCCGAAAAATCAGTGCATTATGCATAACTTAAGAAAGACATTGACAAATTAATCACGAATTTACCTTCACAGAATTCAGGGACATTTAAAATTACTTTCGAATTGAAACTGCAGAAACAGTTGATATTTAATTAACATTAAAAGGATAACTCTTCCCACTAGAAAGTAGTGCGCTACTTAGGGATTGATTAAATTATCCCTCCTTCGCTTCCAAGAGAATAATACTTCACAGGCAAGGAAAGATTACACCTGTGATGTTTCCCAGGAGCTGGAGGGTTTTCCTATTAAATCCATAATTACTTACGCTTCAGGTGTAACTGCACGTCCGTGCTAGAGGATAAACATTCTAATCACATCAGATTAAATTTGATTAGAGAAATTCGGTGTGACATATAATGAAGTGGTTAGTCCCTTGAATATTTCAATCTTACTGTATCCTAATATCATGGTGACGGCATTTGTTCGAGCCTGCACATTAGGGAATATCACTTTAGGATTAGGATTGTTAATATTTCATGGCATACGTAGAAAGTAAACGAAGCGGAAGAGTAATCTTCATCCATAATCGACTGCTATGGATCATTTTTGTAGAATTTGATAAAGACATTGTTTTGGTTATATGTACATAGATATATAGTCTGTTCTTTTTACCCCTTTGCGGCGCAGTGTGCCAGCTGATGGCACACCTAGTTTGACTCGCTTCTCAACTGTTAAATTCAACTATAAATGAAAAATAATAGGTTTATGATAGGGCCAATAGTACTCCTTTTAGAATGTATATAGCAGCCTTATGAAATTTCGTTTCGGAATAGGAATTATTAGAGATCAAGTTTGGGCAAATTCCTTAACTCGGAGATAAGACATTTTTTTCAGTTCTGGACGTTCACAATTTTAGCAAATTAACTCAAAAATTTCCCTCCAATATTCTTGATGTTTTAATTTATGATTTTCTGTAAGATTCGACAATATTTTTTGAGTGTATCAAGGTGGCTGTATCTAAGGGGGTCTCATATTTAATTTTTAATTTTTGTAGATGCCTTTTAATTTTTGTAGATGCTATGTCTAGACAATAAATTAAACTCATTCGTGATGTTTTTTCATCATATTTCAAAGAATTTAATGCCTTGCGCCGCAAAGGGTTAACGACATAGAAGAGAAAAAGTAACGGAATGCAATCGCTTTAATTTTTGGCAATTATTGATAAGAAAATTTCCGAGTTTTCATTTGGTAACTCGTTCTGTATCGAGCCTATCTATTACTCTACATCAACTTTGTTGTCATTTTTAGAAAGCGAAAGCGCAACAGTGTATTCATGGTAAGATATTAGAATACTTGAAAATACATTATTAGCACAAATTGCTCTACAATATTGCTACGATATCTTAACGATATTGAGAGGCATTTAGAATAACGAGGAAAGTCGCAGAGATATCGCACAATATCCTGTGCTAATAGGGTAAAATCTGATCCTCATTTGGAAAAAATTTAAAAATTGCCTTCATTGGAGAACAACCCATTCATAAGACGTTTACAGCATAAATTCAAATTATTTGATATTTCCAACCCTCATTGCCTTATTTCATAAAAGCATACTATTAACTGAATTTTTATTTCTGTGTAACAAAATTTCCGAGCGAAGTTTTTGCATTAAACGTTACTTCAGTCAAATAATCAAATGCTGTTGCCTATTGTATACATAATATTGTCACGTAGAATTTTTAGAAATGATGACGATTTAGAGAGACAGGCTTTTATTTAGAGCACCTTTAGCTTGACAGCAGTTCTTTATATACATTTTAAGAAATGAATAATCCAATACAACATATCCAAGAACATAAATTTACATAAGAATAATTTGCATATTTCAGAGAGCTAACATAAAATGTCCTAACATAAATGATATCTTCAATGTCCAAATAATAAAAAAGTCATCAGTTGGATTCGAACTCGCGATCTGTTGATTGGTAGTCGAAGACGTATCCTCTAGACCACTGAGTCGCACTTCAGCTTACTTAGAATGTTGCAATATAATATAGAATTGCATTACTCAGATAGATTGACCAGAACAGATACCTGCATGAATATAAAGCTGTACAACGCTGCTGTCTTTGCAAATTCTAACTTATTCAGTTACTTCACATAGTTTCCGGTCATAATCTCCATTAATTCACGGAGGTCATAAATCTATTTTTTTCATATAACTGTTTTATTTGCTTTGTTAAATTAATGTCCAATTTTTCTAAGTTACACAAGGACGGAAACTGAATTCTAAAGGTGGGCAGATGACGAGTACGGGACGTGATCCAGAATCTCACTCTCGAAACCTCCACTCCAACTTCATTATTTTTATCCCGAACGCCAGATTATGCACACACATACCTCAACTTAATTAAACATTCCCCAAAGACTGATGTCAAGCAGCTTTTCTGTATTTAAATATGACCAATAAACTCTTATTTTGAGTCGTTATTTTAGCAATGAAATAATCAAATCACGGCAGGTTTCAGCTGTTGCTATACAGGGGAATCGAGAAATCCAATGCAACATTTATCTTGGTTGCGCAATGATGTTTGCAACGAATTACATGTGCGCATGCGCTGAAATTGATCTTTTCATCAGTTTTCTGCGCATGGAGCGATATTGAGATTTTTGATAATTAATAACTTTCAAACTCAAGCTAATGAAAATAAAACAATGCAGTTTGCACAGGAAGGATGGGAATGAAGGAAGGTTGCATTTGTTTTCGTTGCGAAGCCAGATTTTTTTGGTAGCATAGATAAAATGTAAACCACCAGGTGGTTCAGTTAATGTGGAGTTGACGGTACCGACTTATTTTGATCCTCTTAGGATAGCCAACTCTTTGCCGCCAAGAACGGAGATGAGAGAACATTTGTTTTGGTTGCGCAGTGATGTTTTTAACGAATTACATGTGCGCATGCGTTGAAACTGATCTTTTCATCAGTTTTCTGCGCATGGCGCGATATTGAGATATGTTTTGATTGGTTTGCTCCGTTCATTTCAACGATGTGATTGGTCAATTTATTCGAATTTGATTAAAACTTCGTTTGGAATTCTACAAATTGATTTTTGACTATTTTTAAAGTTCAATGAATGAGCGAAGCTACTAGTGGCCCGCTGTGCTGAAAGCGAAGCCGCTGATATTTTCTAAGTTAAAGGAATTTGCCCTGAACACACTTGCAATGCTACAGGCATTGCATGCGGAAATTCTTGATTTCAGGATTTTTAAATTGATTTTTAAAGTTCAATGAATGAGCGAAGCTACTAGTGACCCGCTATGCTGAAAGCGAATGACCGCTGATGTTTTTTAAGTTAAAAAAAACTACGCAGTACACTCTTGAAATGCCGTAGGCATTGCGTGCTCAATCACTCGTTTTCAGGTGACGCATGAGCAAGAGAGTAATAAAAAGCGCACTGCACATCCAAAAGAGTATTTGGCGACGGCACATGAAATTGCGCCAAGAAAAATTGGCGAGAAACAGGTACGTACCGTAAACTCCACATTTACCGGTGGTTCATCGACGGCCAAAGTGATGAGTTATACAGGGTGAGTCTAAATTATATTTAAAAAATAAGAGGGGTGATAGTACCCATCCAGACGCGCAATAATTACTATAGAACATAAGGTCGCATTCCACTCTGAGAGGCAGAAACGAGTAAAGTCGAAACGCGTCAAGCATGAACAAGTCATCGCCTCTGACGTCATTTTGTACCTGCCGACGTATCATATCTCCTAAGCAAGATGGCCTGGTCGCTAGCGCAATGGCGGTGTGGCCAATGGCAGCACACGGGGTCTATTAGAGTGGTACCTACTGCTTAAAATATATTCCGAACCATCGATATAGGAAATTAACATTCCTCATTTTTTACAGTAACGGAAGACGGGTGATGCTGGCCCATTAAAAGTTGTCGTTGCCGACAGCTGTACGTTGTAATCACGTTCAGATTTCGAGAATAGCCATAAACTGTCATTTCAGCAATCGCTGCAATCACATCACACCGATTCAAATTGGGCACTTTTCGTGCTTCTGCCATGAGTTTATAGATTTCTTTAATGGATTCCAATAGCTATCACAACCCGCAGCGCCACCTGTCGGCAGCATTTATACCAATTTGAAACTTTTGTATCGTTTTGCGCTTCAGACTAAGGCATCACTGGTTTTCGTTCTTCTATCGATCTCCGCGAGTTATTTAATTTTAAAATGAGGGAGTCCTTTGTTGGACACCCTGTACATGCCTACACCGGAATTCGAGCGCGGAACTTCTGGACTGAACGCCAGTGCGCTAGCGACCAGGCTATCTTACTTAGGTACAAAACGACGTCAGAGGCGATGACTTGCTCATGCTCGACGCGTTTCGACTCTTTTTCTGCCTCTCAGAGTGGAATGCGATCCTATGTTCCGTCGTAATTTCTTACATTACCGTTGGTTTTAAAAGAAACGCGATGAGTAATATATCTATATAATAAAAAACAGAGTAACCCAATTAGTTTACTTAATTTATATTTAGATGCATTCATGACAATGACAAGATAATTGACGACGACTAATAATAGACATCTTTATTAGATAATAAAAAATATAAGCATATATAAATACAACCGATTTAATCTTAATCCTCTATTAAACATACTTACGAAATAAAATTAGCCAGCGTCAGCAGAAGGGCGATGATAATAGTAGTTCGTCATTTCTAATAATACTATACATTACTGTAACCTACGTTATCACAATTCTAACCGTATTTATATTGGTGAAAAATGTGACGGTTTATAGAAGCTAATAAACCCAAACTGGTTTGCTTTACTGATTGTTTAATGTTAGATCTCGTCTAACAATAACCATGATTCGAAAAGGTTGATCAAAAAGAACATTTTGGCAATCAGTATTTGTAGCAAAGCTAACATACTTATTCTTCGTCTGGATGTTTACTATCACCCCTCTTATTTTCTAGGAACAATTTAGACTCAACCTGTATAGGCTAAGGCATTAGTCGCAATATTTAATGTGCTGGCCTCCATTGTCAGACGAGGAACTGCATTTTTCGCAACATCAAAAATGATATCTGATTGAATAACAAGACATGGGCAACAGAGATGTTGTAATGTTTTAAGTCACAAGAGCTATGTTGTTGAAAAGACCATTTATTAACTAAAAACTTAACACTAAACGAAAACTAACAAACATTAACGAACATTGATAAATCGCAGCAAATAACATCTTTAGAAGAAACTGGAAGACGAAAAAGAAGTTGTAGTATTTGCAAATCAGCTGTGGCGCTGCTCGACCAGACAAGCGGCAAGCTAGCACAGCTTGGTGGCACAGACGGCTAGATAGTAATAATCGCCAGATTGTTGCTTACTGCTTTGGAAAATGCGACAGCTGAATTTCCATGTGTGACAGCTGAGCTCCTGAATGGAGGAAGAGACATTGAACGTTTGTAAGTCGTTCCTACGACCAGATGTCTAATCCTATGAAACACATCACTCCGACAATTGCAGAACCACCTGGTGGATTAAATTGTAAGCTATACTACCAATTTATTCTGTTTATAGAATTAAAAAATAATAAATATTCAAAAAACTTTTTAAAAACCGCTTTTACCAATGCATTGAAAACGAAATAAATAATTTTTTCTCAAAAATCTGGAGATCAAAACAGATATAGTAAAAGCGTGAGGCGCTGGTTTTATATCTTTCTCCTATTGTTTTCAGCATCTCACGCTTTTAAGATTTTTGTTTTGACCTCTAGATTTTTTGAGAAGGAATTATTATTTTCTTTTTTAAAGCATAGGTAAAAGCGTTTTTTAAAAAAGTTTTTTTATATTTATTATTTTCTAGTTTTTAGTCTTTAATTTATGTCATAATTCAGCATTATAAATACTTTGGGATTTTAGAATCATTTTTTCATGAACTAATTCCAACAATTATTTTATTGAAAAGAGCTCTAATGTTACTAAAATATTGCATTGTCATCAAGACCCAACGAATATACAAAATTTCAGAACTCTAGTGCATTAAGAAGTGAGTGAAAATCGATCACAAAATTCTGATCTTACAAAAAATATTTCGAACTTAAATCCATTTTTCTTCAACTTATTCCAGCAATAATTTCTTTAAAAAGATTTATAATAGGATATACTTATTTTTATTTTCATTGAAGCATTTAAATTACTGTGTAAAATATTTTAGTTCTAAGAAATACTATAGATGGCGCCGCTGAAACCTATAGAGTGCAAACGTAATTTTGCCATTTTTTTAATTGATAATAGAGAGCTTTAAAATTAGTGTAATATTGCATTGTCATTAAGAACTAAAGAATACACCAAATTTCAGAACTCTAGTGCATTAAGAAGTGAGTGAAAAATCGATCCCAAAATTCCAACCTTACAAAAAATATAACGAACTTAAATCCATTTTTCTCAGACAAATTCCAGCAATAATTTCTTTAATAAGATCTATAATTGGATCTCATTTTTGTTTCTATTGAAACATTTAAATTACTGTATAAAGTATTTTTGTTCTAAAAAATACTATAGATGGCGCACTGAAACCTACCGAGTTCAAACGAAATTTTCAAATCTTTTTTTTAAAAATTGATAATTGAGAACTCTAAAATTATTAAAATAATTAAACAAAATAAATATACAAAAATTCAGAACTCTAGTGCATTAAGATGTGAGTGAAAAATCGATCACTAAATTCCAACCTTACATATATACAAACATGACACATTTCGAACTTAGTAAAAGCATTTAAAAATCCCGAGTTTATTTCCCTCCTTTCCGTGGAAAAGAACTTTTTTAAGTTCAATCATTTGCGAGTTATTGATTTTAAATTTATTCCGGATTGCATGCATTCGGGAAATTTGAAAATTATTTATTGATGCTCATTTCTCAGATTCGAAATCTGTCTTCAGTCGTGTTTATTAAAACGTATATAATTCCAAAATTTAATTTTTGCAGTTCTCTATGGTTTCTGTAACAGATTACAGTTAAGGTAGCTCTTACAAATGGTTAGCAGGGTTTAAAACTAATTTTTCTATTACGTTATTTATATGAAATAATAATAATACATCCGTACTCAAAATTATGCAGCGCTTCTGCTACACGTCAACACTAACCAAAACAGAGATACGCACATGAATGCCATGTAACACTGTTGCCTATCCTGTTCTGATCCTGACATATTGATCCCCCGGCCGAGTCACATGACATAATTTCCGGATGCGCATTACCTTCGCGGCACCTGCTTTGAAGGCAACCATCGGTTATAACTATTAACTACAGTTACCATGATAAATCAAATCATGCGTGCTTCACCATTCGATCACACGGAGCAGCATCACGATCTCTAATTCTATGCATAGCACAGGATTCTAGGGCTAAAGCGCGATTACACTTGTAGCTACATTAATATTCCCTAATTGCTTTTACCTTTTAATGCTCGGAGCTCCTCCGCAAATTATTAAGTGCTTTAATCGGTCGGTAATTTAATATTTATGGTGGATCAGAATGAAGCGATGTGAGAGCGAAACATCTGCTGCAGTTATGGAAAGAATGATGGAATAAATGCCATCCTTTCAGTTTAAATCAATGATGTAAACTTTCGGCATTTCTTCAATTAATTGGTATCCAAATAATACTTACTAACCCTTTCGTTTAACAGTTTGGGACCGATATCATCAAATAACTGGCATCATTAGCCAATTAAACCTACTCGAAAAACTTGACGATGGCGATACTTCAAACCTCTTATACAGGTTGCACACAAATGAAGTGTCTCATTTCAAAAATTAATTTTAAAAAAACTAAAATTCTTGGAGCTACGGTTTTTTCAACTGAGAGCGCATCTCAAAAAGTTTTTTTTCAGATAGGTAACATGCCATTTCGGTGGTCTAGGGGGTCGCAAATTACTGGAATTTGTTTGGAGCCATTATCTGAGAAAATATTAACACTGGAAGAAAAATAAAAGCATGTATTTGTAGGGAATTTTACTCTCTTTAATTTGTTAATTTCCATGTAGTGTGAAAACTGAAGAGTTTTCGTGATATTAAAGGAAAACTGAAAAAAGAAGCCAGAAAACACGCATCGGCTTCTGCTGATCGGTAGCCATTGCGTACTGAATTTTCTCGCTGTAACAAATTTAGAACGGCGTTACCTATCTGAAAATGAAACATTTTGAAATGCGCTCTTATTTTTAAAAAATCGTATTTCCAACATTTTTAGTTTTTTAAAATTAATTTTTGAAATGAGTCGCTTCATTTGTGTACATCCTGTACTTGTCCTCCAAAGGTAAAAGCCACTGTGGCCTGGTGGTAAGATCTCAGCTTGGTTAGCGGACATGCAATAAACTCCATTCCACCAAAGATCCGCCGTGAATATTGTCCTAGTAAGTCAACTTGAGTCTGATATCGAACATTAATAATTCTCTTGGCGTGAAATGGAAGTTTGGAGAAAGGAGTACCATTTAAACGTCTTCCTGACCACGGTTCAAATTACGTTGTCGGTCCCGAAATAACCCTTGTGGTGTTTTAAAATGGGCTGTTGGTGTAAAGAAACAAATCTAAATCTACAAGAACAGATTTAATATACAGAGTTGAAGTGACGCATTTCAAAAATTAATTTTAAAAACCTCAAAATGTTGGAACTACGTTTTTTTAAATAAGAACGCATCTCACAAAAGCTTTTTTCAGATAGGTAACGAGGCGTTACGCCGTTCTAAATCTGTTACAGCGAGAAAATTCCGTACGCAATGGTTACCGATCAGCAGAAGCCGATGCGTGATATACGGTTTCTTTTTTCAATTTTTCTTGAATATCATGAAAACTCTTCAGTTTTCACACTACATGTGAATTAACAAATTAAAAAGCGTACAATTCCTTACAAATACATGATTTTATTTTTCTTCCCTTTTTAATATTTTCTCAGATAATGGCTCTAAACAAATGTTTGATTTCCAGTAATTTACGACCTCCTCGACCACCGAAATGGCATGTTACCTATCTGGGAAAAAAATTTTGAGATACGCTCTCATTTAAATTAAATTCGTGATTCGAACATTTTTAGCTGTTTTTTTATTAATTTTTGAAATGTGCCACTTCATTTGTGTACACCTTGTATACAAATCGCATATACATGATAGATCTTTTGAGAACTTGGATCTTGAAACCGCAGCCCTCTTATGGCGAAATCAAAAATCTGTCACGAAGCTATCGCGGTCCTCTTATAGATTAATGGATCTTCATCAACCACGTGGTCAATTCATATGACGTCATCGTCCCATGGAGAACGGAAAGCGCATACCTCTAATATCTAAGAATGCAGTCTCAAGTAGTACTGCGACACGAAGTCCATATCATTCTGCAAGGTGTGCAAAAGAATCCAAAATTTAATTAACGAGCCGTTTTTAATGGGTGTCGCGTGAGCATGAAGTGATGCCTTAAAACAATGTAACTTATGGTTGCCACTTCTATGAGTTCAGGCGAGATAGAAAAATCAGATTTCCCGACTTTTTGCCAGTTCTTATTCCTAGAAAGCTGTAAAATAGGAGGAATTATGACAAGCATATCCAGTGGTCGAATTACCCCCGCCCTGTTTAAGTATTTGGCGTGATCTTAATGATAGTCGTCGTGTCGTTAATACGTAAATTGATGAAGGAGCCTTAGTGGTCATCAGCGGTCATAGCCCAACCACTCCCGTAGGAGGTACATCCAGTCATCGCAGTGGACGTAAGAAACCCACGCCATTAGTATACCCAGCAGGGAAGCAAGAACCCACTTGCGTGTCTGGATTCTTCTCATCCACATACTCGTGATGCCTCCTGTGGGGACGAAGACAAGCATAATCACAAAGAGAAATCCCGCCCTGCGTAGGCATCCGAATGACCGGCCTCCACGACAACTAACACTTGCGCTGAAGCCGAATGCATAATGGCTCCCATTATGAACGACACATGCGACTATACACCATTACAAGGATAAGAATCGATATCGGCAATGGGCCGAGAAGACCAACACCACCATTATTCTACCCACGAGGAAGCGAGACCCCGCTTTCTTATCCGGCGGTTTCTCACCGCCATATTTGAGGTGCCTCCCGGTGGGATAAAGTCACCCATAAGACAACTACCGTCTCACCACGTAGACATATGGTTAATTTAACTGACAGGACAACCACTTCAACGCCCGACCAACAGAAGAAGCCACACTTTCTCTTCACCATGACTCAGGTACTTACCTAGATGTCTACGCCAAGGGGGATTCGAACCGCCAATAGCATACAAATACATAATTCTAACCGAAACTTCCGTATTCCCTCCATGTTTCACTAACCTGTGGAAGCAAAATAGAGTTATTGAAAGAAACTTCCGTATTCCCTCCATGTTTCACTAACCTGTGGAAGCAAAATAAAGTTATTGAAAATAATATTGTTGACCGAGCTAAGCGATGTCCTGTTTCAACTCGACCGTTGGCCTTTCATCTGTTTGTCTGTAAATTGATTTGATATGGCCAAACCAGATATTCGATTTTCCTCGAATCTGGCAAGAAAGTTCCTTGAAGACATTTAAAAGACGTATACTTAAGGATTTTTATTTTAGATTCCATTTCAAGATGATGGCCATTTAAATGGTTTCTATGTTTGGTGAGTCAACTGTGAATGTCGAGTTTGGCTCCATTAAAACACTTCAGTCATTTTGGCACTGGAAAGACATTGAATTGTAATCTTTAAAACTGATAAAGGTGGACATTCAATTGTAATTTTGTTTTATTTTCTGTAATAAACACGGAGACTTTTGTAAATAATTGGCATTCGGATTATAAAAGGCTAAACCTTTAATGGCTGTGCTGAAAAGCAGATATTAG
>BGPR01048132.1:0-11625 GCA_013235015.1 Araneus ventricosus | reverse complement strand
ACAAGGCAACTGCACAATAAAACAGAGAGGTAATGAAAACCCTTTGACAGAATATCTCCCATAAAATCCCGCAACCCAAGCTGGGAGGATAAATCATAAACAATCACTAAAATGAGTTAAAGAGCTCTTTAACATATTAAGCCGGCTTACACTTCAGCACGTGGTTTCTGTTTATACTCAAAATCAAATAATTCTAATAGATGATTCACAGACACGCGGTTTGTATCTGCGCAATTGACCCGGAGAAAGAAATATCAATATACGGAACCAACGAAAGAAACGGTCAATAGTAACGCCATCCGATATATAAACATTTTGTCTTAAAGCCAAACACATATGTAGCACTTCCTCGGGTCCACAGCAGTAATTTCTGCTTTACACCAAGGATGCGCTTCGGCCCTCGTTAGATAAATTTTTTTTTGCTTTGTATTTAAATTAATATATATTAAAATTATAAGTTTAAAATGTATATAATTACAAATTATTTTGTAATACATAAAGTAAGAACTTTTCTCATTATCTGCACTCAATGTTCATGTAAACAAACAGCAGCCACTGAGAGCATTGACTGATATGCTCAGTTATCATGGTGTTCAACGCTACATGCTCAGAAACCATTAAGTGTGTTCACGCTTGGCATGCTCAGTAAAGTTAGGGGGAGTTTTACTTGTGTTTTGAAATAAGTTTCATCTAGTTTTTCTGATTGTTCATGAATCTCTAGTAGATGCCTAGTAAGACATGCTTGAAATTGAATCTAATAGTTTTCTTTTAATTATGTCAATAAAGTTTGAGTTTATAAATTCAGATTGTTTTATTCTATGTTTTGGGTTTACACAATCATAAACTCACACTTGAGACGCCGGATTAAGCTGAAAACGCACATATGGGCGTCATGTTTAAGCAAGGTTATGTGGTTAGCCTTTTGATCACAATTGAAGGCTCAGCAGAGCAAACTACATAGCTTGAAGCGAATCTTAAAGACATATTCTGCTGTTTGCGTAAGACTCTCTGAAGGCACAAACATATATTACTGATGACAAACACATTTATTTATGAATATATACAGATGAGAAACATTTCTGGATTGTGGGAAGGGGCCTCACGGCAAAAAAACACAATATTACCCAGTCTCATAACCACGTTCGATTCATAGAGAAAGAGTATGGTTTTATTCAATTCTTTTCGCGCGATTTATATACCTGATGCCATCCTGCACACTGGAAAGTACAGAAAAGAAATCTCGATTTTAGTCATTTGTCAGATGATGTCATACACTATCAAACAACTTATATACTTCCCACCACAAAAGGAGATGAAGGCCAGTAATGTTTATCCCAAGTTGATAAGAATTTATGATACAACATTAAGCAATTTTCGGGGACGATTTGTTTGTTTAGTTTAGGGCTTACCTACAACAATGTGGGTCTGTAGATCTGATTTTGTCACAGGTTTAATGTATGAAAGAAAGTTGTACTCATGTACATTGCGAGTGTTTACAGAAAAAAAGCATGAAAAAACAGAAATTATGTGAATCATTTGATAATTAACTTTCGCTTACAAAATATATATAAATATTCTATCGCAAACTAAGTAATGAAAATACAACATATATATAAAAAAAAAAGAAGTCAATTCTTACTTAGGTCTAATAATGTAAGTTTTTTTTTGTAAACAACCATTTCAGAAGGGCTAAAAAAGTTATAAGAATAACTTAATGTGGTGAATGGAAATTTTTTAGTCATTCAATAACCTATTTATATATGAGCATTGGTGCAATTTGCCTGGCTCTTTCCTGTGGGAATGTCTTCTAGCCAACAAAATTCTTCCTATACACACTCCCTTCCCCCATCTCTGATTAATTTATTCATATTTTCCAACTTGTTCCCTCCCTTGACTCAGAAAGACTAGAACCCAAATGAAAAAAAAAAAAAAGAATCCTGAAAAGAATTTTTCCCCAGCACCTCCTGTCCCAAGTATATCCATTACAAGTTTAAAAAAATATTTGAACTTGAGTGCATGAATAAAATGTATTTTATTAAATTTGAACAAGATATATAAATAAATATATATAGAGAGGTGGAACTAATAGTAAGAATTGAAAAAGAAAGAACTCTTTAACTGAACAAAAAAGAGATCTCCCAGCGGAAAATAACACTTAAAGGAGTTCCTCCTCAATGAATCAACATAAAATGCTGAACTTATTTAAAAAAAAATCCTGTCATAATCCAGAATCTAAAATAGTATCCCATGGTGTATATACTAATTTAGACAGACAGAGCCTAAAAAATTAAAAAAAAAAAAGCAAACAGAACTGATGAAACATAATTAATTCTAGCATAACTTCTTTTACTATTAACTGTTCTACATAAAAAAAGAAAAGGAAAACTGCAAATCTCAATAAAACTCTGTTAAAAATGGTTATACCTAATTCTGACATTGTTATTAAATCATTCACTTGTGGTCTTGAGGGAGAATCAGGCGTGCAAAGGCACATATGCGGCGTCGTCCCGAAGGCTGAGTTAAGGAAAAGTGCACTACTTAAGACAAAATATATGATGATGATTACACATTTTCAATTCTACACCCGGAAGAAGCTGAAAATAAATTATAACTATATTTTAAGAAAGTAGAGCTTTAAAATTGAAGGGGAAAGAGAGCCAATGCACACTCTGTAAGGTTTATCATTTAAATGTAGCAGAAGACGAATTCACCGAATGTCACGAGTTGACGCTGGTCAAGTGAAGAGATCATGTCTATAGTCGGAGGGTTTCGCTAGTCACAACTATTGTAAAAAAGATGAAATTTAAAAAAAGACAAACTAAGGTAAAATTCATACAAAATAAATAAAAAAGAGCTCCTAACTACACTGCTTTAATAATCAAATGAAGAATAGCGAAAATAACAATAATGGTATTGGGCGTGAATCCTTACAAAGCAAAAATTTTCAAAGGCCTAAACTTTGTTTCAGCGATAGTCACTATAAAGTACAATGCAAGACGAATTCATTAACACGGATAATTTTGATTCAACCAATCCTGCTGTTGATCGGAATAGTTACAAAAATAACCAAAATTATCGTAAATACAGTAATCACTAGTAATAATAGCGTTGAGAATGCGTGCCTCTGTGGTCTCTGTGTATGTCTACAGGAGAGAATTGCTAGATCTAGAGCAACGGAATTTGCACAAACATATTTAAGTATGTGGGAATATGCACCCGGAGTATTTTTTTTTGAAATTTTGACATTTAATCAGTAAAAATTAAGTAATGTTGGTATTTTCCTTTATTGTTTCTGAAAAATATTACAGCACAAAAATATTTTACACCACCTCGGCGGTGCAAAAAAATTATCTTCTAACAACATCAATTGTTGTACGATTTTTTTTCAATTTAATAAATTTTTTTTTGATAATTACAAATAATACTTTTCATTGTTGCAACCACATATTTCAAACCGCTTTCTTGTTTAAATAAATATTTAATTGAGTGTTTCTCTTCTGATTGTTGAAAGCTAAAAAGATATCTTACTGGATTTTATTTCTTTCTTCTTTATTTGATCAATTTTTTCTGTGGAAAGTCCTCAAGATAGTGTTATAATGAAATAATCCTAGTAAACTACAAGATTTTATTGTTGCTGTTTTAATTTTTCATCAGGCGCTTTTAAGCTAATTAGGTATTTCACGGACGAAACATGTCACAAAATTTAATCTTGAAATCAAATGTATTTTGGGCACAGACAAGGAACAGAAACAAGTGCAAGGCTACTAAAAAAGCATGCTGGTTAAATTCATAGGAAATTTGAATTAAAACTATCTGTTAAGGGAACCACAACAAAAAATTATGCACAAGAGATCTCATTGAAATTTATTCAGCCATCAAGCTGGTCTCAAAAGTTACATGGGCTAATTCACCAGCACCAATTACAACATCACCAGCCTTGTTTTGGTGCATGTAATAATTGGTTCTATGTAAATCTCAATTAACGGCAAAATCAGTCACAGTTCATTTCATGCCAGACACCACATGAAGCACCACAGCCAATGCGTGCATGCATCCAAATCTGAAACTACCTGTCAGGTTTTAATTTCAATGGATAGCGTCATGACACTCACATCTCTTTTGTGTGCGCAGGTCGAACTGAATTTCGCGAAAGCAAATTTGTATGAGAGTCGCGACCGGCAATGAATGGAATACCGTCGATATTGTTTGGTACAACCAAAGACAGTCACAATGAGGGTACTTTTCCGTTATCACCAAGCCGTTGATTCGCTAGCCGGCGAAATGTCTCAATTCTGAACAGCTGTCGCCAAGAAGCAAAGCTGATTTTTTCGCTAGGCCGTGGGCGCAAATGTCGCCAATTGAACCAAACTTTGAGCTTAAGTCGCTGGCTGACGGTGCAAATGTCTATGAACCAAACGCTGAGCCAAGTCGCTTAAGCCGGCGATTTTCCGCGAATACGCAATGACTCCAATTGAACAGCTAAGCTCAAGAAGCTGCCGATTTTCTGTTGTCAGCGCAATGCTTCCGCCAATCAGAACCAAACGTGAGCTGTCGCTTGCCGGGCGATTTGGTGCAGGCAAACGCCGCCATGAACCAAATCAGCGAGCCAAGTCGCTGCCGGGCGATTTTTCCATTAGCTGGCACAACAGTCTCCAATTGAATCATTGTCGCCAAGAAGCGATTAATGGACGCACGTCGCCAGCCTGTGAACCAAACGAACCAAGTCGCTAAGAGAATGGTTGTAAGAAATTGGAGGAATTGGCATTATTATGATTTTCGCTTTTGCGAAGCAACAGAAAGTACCACAAATGAGTAAACTGTTTATACACAAGCAAAATTAAGCTTCCTTTGTATTGTATTCATATTTTCTTCCTATCATTTTTTCATAACGAACTTAGAAGGATTTATAATTTTAAATTGTTTTGAATTATGTTATGCTAAGATAAATTAAATTGTTGTTAAAGTTTAATAATATTATGTAAGATACATATTTATTAAAATAGATTTAATGTTTATTCTACCCAGGTCATAAAATATTAAACAAACAAAACCCTTTATTCTATTTGTCAAATACACAGTTAAATGTAAAAGGAGTGTGGTAATGTTCTTATTATACAATACTGCGATGCTATCTTAGTCAGTATTACTGAATCACGCCAATCTGCTGGCTGTGATACGGAGCAATGGCTAACCAAAATCATGCCACCTGTTGGAATTCAAAACAATTTATGCATGAATGTAACTGAAGTGTTTGCTGTTTTGTAAATTTATTGTATACTTGCAAAATTGTAGTCAATAAGCTAGTTTTATATGAAAGAGTTTTAAGTTTATTTGATGCTGCTCTAATAAATTGTGTTTATTTTTGTGAAGTTGCCTCTTTATACTATATTTTCACAAATTATTCTGCATATGCAAGATGATGGTTTCTACATGGAAGCAGAGGCAAGAATTCTGAATTACTTTCGACTTATTTATAATTTGTACAATTGTTTTATTCATCTCTATATGCACATGCCGATTACATGAAAGAATTGGAAACTACATGGAAGAAGAAGGAAATAATTTAAAATTACTTTGACTTTTATTTCTAAACTTTTTTGAAGATCTTCTTTAATTCTTAATCTCTTTTTTTTCTTATCACAATTTCATGAGGAAAATTTAGATGGAATTCATTATTGAACTTCTTACTACTTGATGTCATTTTAATTATTTTCCACTAGCAATATTTAATTAAAATTTGTATTGTTCTTTAAATATTAATACCAACTCATGAAAAAAAATTAGATTTCAATGATTTTAATTTTTTTTTTTTGGTACAGTCTGCAATTCTTCACAATGCAAGGGTGAGATTTAAAAAAAAAGTATTTGCTGTGATCTCTACTCTAATTAAAAATAAAGTTGAAGTTCATACGAGGAATTTGTGTATCATAATATTTTATAAAAAAATAATGCATTAACTATACATTTTAAAAATAGTATTTATTTGGTGCGAAAAGCTGGCATTCTATCTGGGTCATTAAAATGAAATAAATTTTTACTTTCTTAATCCTGATATTTACACTACATAGCAGTCTAAAGTTGATTAGAGTTTCAGCTATGTTATCCAGGGTCGGAATTGAAATGTAAATTTGTTTGAGTTATTATTCGCGTATTGTTGAAGACTGAAGAGGTAATAAAAGCATGTATCAGGGAATTTTTACTTTTTATTTAGTTAATTCATTGCTGGTATTAGAAATTGAGTTAGCTCAAGAAAACTATTAAAAGAAACTAGAAAACACGCGACGACTTCTGCTGATCGGTAGATCAATGGCTAGTCACTGATGACAGATTTCCATTCTCAACGGCTACTGATCAGCAGAAGTCGGCGTGGTTTTCTTGTTTCTTATAGTTTTTCTTGAATATCTTGAAAAATCCCCTTCAGTTTCATAATACATGTGAATTAACAAATTAAAGAAGGAAAGTAAATTTCAGCAAATACGCTTTTATTTTCTTCCAGATTTAATATTTTCGTAGATAATGGCTCTAAAACAATTTTTGATTTGTGTAATTTACAACCCCCCTGCACCACTCAAAACGGTGGAGTGGTACCCATCTAAAAAACTTTTAAAATGTGTCAAAAAAAAATTTTAGAAGAAATATAATTGATTTTTTAAAATTAATTTGAAAAGTGTCCAACAATTTCCTCGGACACCCTGTACAATAACTGCAACTTTACAATATAAGTGTATAGTCAAATGTCGAAACTGACCTTTTTTCTTTCATTCAGAATCCCTCTAATATATATATATATATATATATATATATCCTAATTTAATCTACCAAATCGGCGACAGAGTCAGCAAAAAACTCGGTCACAAACTATCTAGGGGATATAAATATCAACGCATATGTACAACATGTGTGAGGAAAATATTGGTGGGATTATTGTAACTCTAATGTTAGATCTCAAAAGAAAGCTTGAAATTTTTTTAACCATTTTAGTACAAGGTTTGGACAGAAATAAGAAATTGCCGGCGATGAGCTTTGAAGTACTGTATTTATCATAAAGCTCGAAGAGAGGTTTCACCACTGATGTCAAATATGCAGTATGGGTGTTGATCCCCAAACTTCAGTATCCGAGAAGTAGTGGAAGATAAAAATACACTGGATAGTTTAGTGGAAGTGTTGAAACACCACAATAAAAAGTATAGCGGATTTTATTTCTGGAGTCGGACATAATGGCTACATAAAATAAAGAGGTTACTAACTAAACCAAAACAATGAAGCAACCTTCAATTTGAAATTCAAAATTGTTTTGTAAAAAAAAATGTTAATAAGAAATAATACACTATGTTTTATGATAAATCGAAGAAAACAAATAATAAATAAGTTTTTTAAAATTTCCAAATTGAATTCCGTAGTTTTATGGATACAACTAATTTTACTGAAACGATCCAAGATCCAGAACTACCGGGTCCCGGACATTCTGATTTACACGCCTGAATTGTGTGGTTATTTTATTAATAAAAAGATATGAATATATTTTCATTCTCGATATGCCAGGTATATATCAGCTTAACCAAAAAATAACCTGAATCTTATAACATCCCCAGATAACCCATCCAACCCCTGGCTAGATCAACGGAAGAACATCCTGAAGTCTCCCTTCCCGGACCAAAAGGGGGGGGGGGGGGGGGGGGGGGGGGGGGGGGGGGGGGGGGGGGGGGGGGGGGGGGGGGGGGGGGGGGGGGGGGGGGGGGGGGGGGGGGGGGGGGGGGGGGGGGGGGGGGGGGGGGGGGGGGGGGGGGGGGGGGGGGGGGGGGGGGGGGGGGGGGGGGGCCATGCACAGAAGATCATGGAAAGTTTAATTGTTCTTTGTCCCTCCCCTATTCAGGCCCAACGATCCAGTCTCTTCACTAACAATTTAACGGTTTTAATTTCCAGAAGGCTTTGAATAATCCCATAATATAGATTTAATTTAAAAAACAAATGCAACAGCACATACACACAAAAAGATGGAAAGCACATTAACCATACACCTCAAAATTTAGGGTATCCACTTTTAAAAATTCTTCACAGTCCAGTTCCTTTACCAGAACTAAAGAAAAAACTGGTCCATAAACACACCATAAACCAAGTAACCAATCTATACTGGCTAAACTAAATAAATATTATCGAATCCGCATACTCTATAAAAAGGCAATGTCAGGTACAGGTGTGTTCGCCTTTCATGCATGTCCAGACGAATCTATCAAGACTACAGCCATGAAATTTGGCACACAGGTAGTCGTGAATGGTGACTGAATACACCCGAAGCCGAAATTTTAAATTTAATCTTACAGTAATTTTTTATTGCCTTTGTGTTGTTTTGGCTTTGATTTTTCATCTAATTATTTCAAATAATAAAATAACAATAATAGATACTATTTGAAAGGGGCACTCATTTCCATTCTAATGGAAGGTTTGAATTCCTAACGTCACTGAATTTTGAGAAATCTAAAAAAAATACTCCAGCTTTGCCATCGAGATGTTACTTTTGATTTTAAATTTGTTGCATCTGACTTTCTAATAACACTATTAATTTCAATTTTTTTCAGCTTATAACTAGAACGGTTCTGTCCGACTTAAAACAAGAACGGTTAATATATCTTTTCCCGTGTTTTTTTAATTAATTTTTTTCTAGACAGTTGACAGTTATTTTTCTCGATCGAGTTCCTCACGCGGCACTTCTTTGGAACATAGCTGGCAATTTTGATTGGCGGACGCGCAGGATACGTCATGACCTTCAACTGAATAACTTTGATTATTATTTTCGCCAGTATCTTAACGTATTTATTCATCTCGCATACTTTGCTTGCAGAATAATAATTTTCACGCTACAATTTTTTTAATATTGTTTATCGCAAAAAAATAAGCGGGAAAATCAATAATGTGTATCTTTTGTTTTCAAAACTTTTTCATAGCATTGTGAGCGTTTTTTTTTTTCTCTTTTTTTTCCATTTCGTTGAAGTCCTGATTCCATGGGGAACGCCGTGCGCGTACTGCTAGTTCAATATAAAAAAGGGAGAAAATATATGGATACTTAACAAAATCAACCTTTCAATTGTTTCTAAAGCAATATTTAAACACATATTTACACCCAAATAAAGATTTACTTTTTATTATTATCAATAAAACAAATTTCTTTTTCAGTTTATATTTTCTGTTTCATCATAAAAAAAGTTTGTTATTTTTGTAGCCTTAAGATTTTCTTTCACTTTGTGGTCAGACTTGGGGTTTGGGCAAACTTTTTTATCTTGTATAAGAGAGGGGGCTTTTCTTTTATTTAATCCTTCTGGCTCAGAATGAGTTGAAGTTTCTGTCTGTTTTGGAGTGCTGCTAGTGAGTGCTTGCTTTGAAGATTGTTTTATTTTTTTTCTTCTTCAAATTCTCATGGTATATTTTATTCTGGCAGAAAAAATGTTCTGCCTCATCTTATGTCCAGGAATTAGTACTCTACAAGGAAATAAAAATCCATGAAAATTTTTTTTGGGTGGAAAATGGAATTTTGTTCACCAAAACGGAATTCAATCCGCCGAATTTTTAAAAAGACGGAATTCCGTCCTCAGGACTGAAGAGTGGCACCCATGCATCAACAAGTTAAATGAAATAATAAATCAACATATGTATAAAAATGGAAAGATGTTTCAGCTGAACTTATGAAGTTAAATTACAAATTCATCAAACAATGGATATAATTCATAATAAAACCTAAATATCACAAATGAAAAGTAAAATTTAAATTGTGTTTGAATTTGAATTTCATAGACAGAAACTGATACTTCAATTTTTTTTTAATATCAATCTGTTGATAAGGATAAATACAGGGTGATTATAATTAAAGTTTCAGAACGTTATAAAAAAAGAACCACTGATCAGAATGACGTTAAATTTGAACGGAATATTATTGAAGACAGGGGGAAAAGTATGGCATAATAAAAAAAAAAAAAAAAATAGTTCCAACTCCTGCACTGCTGTGGCCACTTCTTCAACTACCGTCGAATCAATTCTTTTCCTCCCTCCACCAGATCACACAGCAAAAGAACCTGTCTTTTCGAATTTCAGAATCATTTTTAACAGACCCTGCACAGTCATCAGACCAACGCCTTTTTCATACCCTCGAGTGTCCGGAACTTCTGCAGAGGTACTGGTGCATGGTCATTGTTCTTGTAAAAAAAGCTTTACAAGCAAAGTGCAGTCCTTCAATGAGACAGTCATGGCGAACTTCTCAGACACGAAATGAAGAAAAGCCGTGTACCCGGCGTTTTTATAACAAGTGATACGAGTCGTGAGCATGACAGGTATTTTAATTTACATATTCTGACGCTTACAGCGCCATCCAGTGGCGAATCCAGGGGAGGGGCTATCGGGCTGCAGCCCCCCAAAGCTGAACCAAAATTCTTGATTTAATTTAAAATCACTACAACTGTTTGATCTTAATTTTCATTTTAAAAGATTAGTAATAAAATCGTGACAACATTGCTTTCTGACTTGACAGGCTCGAAAATTTTCCTACTTTTCTAGTCATTCCACTTGCACTTGTAGCGTTGGCGCGGTCGAAAACATGCTATTTCATTGTATTTTTTATTAAATTATCGAAAGTATTGTAGTGTTCTTTATTATTCTTATTGTCAGGAGAGGAAAGCCTGTAAAGTGTTTTGGTTTATATAAGCCATGAGGTTTGACATTCGTCACTATGATACAAAATTTTTATGACCCCCCCAGACCCGAATCCTGATCGCTTTACTGGCCATCTGTTGCTAAATTTGAAATTATTTTTTTTCTTGCTTACACGCTTTCTTCAATAATATTCTGTTCAAATTTGACGTCATTCTGATCAGTGGTTCTTTTTTTTTATAGCGTTTTGAAACTTTAATTATAACCATCCTGTATATCTATTTTCAATCACTATAGTATTTTAAAATTTGCTAAACTTGATGGGGAAAAAATCATTCAAGATATTTTTACTAAATCTAATTCGGGGCTGTCCAGAAATGATGTCACACTTTTTTTCAATATTTTTAAACCCCTTCCCCCCTTTGTTACAAAGTGTCACACTTCACCATCCCCCCCCCCTTGTCACATTATATTACATAAGCATACACTTCGAGTTCAGAAACAAAGCACTACGTTATAGATCATATTTCAAATTTTATTTTTAAACTTTAACTACATGTTTTAATGACATTTGTGAGCATAACAATAATAATGATTATATGTACTTATTTTGTATGAAATAAGATTCCAGTTTACAACAAAAAAACCTAATTAATATACAATAGTAATAAAATATTAATATAAAAGAGCAATTGAAAACAGTATTATTTTGGAATTTGATATATTTTGCTTTAAATCTTATATTTACTCTACGAACACAAAATTCTCTTAAACAGATTGAATTTAAAAAAAAAAAAGCCTCAATAAGATCAACCTGTTTGTGCCACCACTCACCCAGGTGGGGCGACGTATCTTTTGTGGACATTTCAAGGGTATGACAGGGGGAGGTTTTCTTCTAATGGTGAAGAATTTCTGCTGCTACCATATTCTCAGGACCTACCCTGAATGCCTTTTTCAAAAAGAAAGGAATATAAGTGAAAAAAAAAAAAA
>BGPR01048131.1:0-11625 GCA_013235015.1 Araneus ventricosus | reverse complement strand
AAAAAGTGACTTTGTCAAAACGTTGGAAATTTGTGAACGAGCATTTTAAATCCTGGCTACAGAAGTCGCTTAGAATGAGTGTTAGGAACGAGTTTTTTTGAATAACTTTGTGTTTGCAGGAAGAGACTTCAAACAAAAGAGTTCATCTCACACTGTCTCAAATAACGGTTGTTTAAGCGGAAGGTACCATTTCAACGGTCGCCTATGGGTTGTGCATATTTCTCTTCTCCATTTGTGGAGAATATTTGACAGCATACGATTGGGTTAATATGAATTTTGCACATGTCTGCAGAAGTCCCAAGACAGTGTCTGGATTCCAATAATATTCTCGTCGTTATACATGCTTTTACTTCTCACGTACCTTGGCAAAATCGTCATAATACAGAGAAATATTTTCTGTAAAATTTGAATTTTCTTTCTGTGCTTTTAAGGAGCAATCCCCCATATTGGGGTTTTATATGTCAATGTAGGACAGAACTTAGGGCTAGACCACTCAACACCGACGCTATATTGGAGCTAAGCGACTATGATGTGTATTTTGAGACAAGTATTGAAGGGTTTCATGTTGAAAAGTCAAATTTGTTTCAACAAAAATTTCAATGAAGGGCACGGAATTATTGGCAATAAATTTTTCTTGGTAGTTTTTATACTATTTTTGCTCCTTAGTAAGGCTAAGGATGTCTAACTATTCAAACAAACCACTACCCATATCACCAGAAATCCAACACTGTGTTGTCATCTAAAATGCTTCTTAGTTCTTTTCGGAGATCATACCAATGGCATGCAATCCCATCATATCCGCCCAAATTCCATTTTTCATCGTTGAATATAACAATAAACCACATATCACCAAATGACATGTGCTGTTTGGCCTAGTGTAATCAAGCTTTTTTGTGGTTTGGTGTCGAGCCAGGTGATCGTGGCATCTAGCGGTTTTTCATATACCCCAATTCTTATATTCTTCTATGAGTAGTTATTTTAGATATTTGACCTCCAATGATATTTTTATTTCGAGAAAGAGAAAATTCCTAGCTGAAGCCAAAATTCTGATGTATATATTTCGAGAACTGGTCTCTCGTTATCTCCCAGAGATTTTCTTTAAAAGCTTTAACCACAAGCTAATATTTGAGAATTTCCACGTTTTGACCTCTTTAAAGCATCTGCAATTTCGCAGAAATTGACTTCTGTTTTGCCCCAGTACATCAGACATTTTATATTAAATAATATGAAAATTCTTTAGACCTTTCCATTTTGAACTATTGTGGAACAAACAGTCAATTTCTTCTTATATACCTAGATATCCTATACGTGTGTAACTGCTTGTGTGATTTCATTAATTTGCATAAAAGGAGTTTTGTGCTTGAACTTTGGAAACAACGTTTTTCGTTCCATTCTCAAAACTTCTGATTAAAAATAAAGTTTTAAAGTTAATAATGTTTAACATGATTTTAAAATTGTAATTTTCCATATATAGAAACGACATGTTGAAATAAAGTGGAAGTTTTATTCCAAAATTATTGTTATGCTTAAATATTACAGTGCTAAACGCACGGATAAATTTATTCTGTAAAATTTGAATATGCAATATGTGCTTTTAAGCTGCAATCCCCCATATTGGGGTTGCGTATATCAAAATAGGACGAATTAATGACTTGTATAACAGTTTGTTAATGAGAACAGGAATAATCAGCCAATGTGGAAATGATTAAATGGATTTTGTTCCAAAATTTATGCATGCGATATATTTATTGAAGGTGATCTTCCTGATGTAAACGTAAAACTCTCATCAACATTGCGAAGCAAAAGGTTACGGTCAAGTACTTATAATTTAATTAACGTATCAACCTAAATTAAAATCAGTTTCTAATTTATTTGACAAGAAAAAATGTAATACCTGTTGTCCGGGTCCGTTTGGTCCTGCTGCTCCTGGTCCTTGTTGTCCTGGTCCGTAAGGCCCTTGACCTCCAGCTGCGGAGGCCGCAGCTGATGCACCAGGTCCAGATGGTCCGTAACCTCCAGGTCCTTGTTGTGGATATCCAGATGGTCCCTGACCTCCTGATCCACCTCCAGCAGCAGATGCGCTTACAGATACTGAAGACGCTCCTTGAGAGGGTCCATAGCTTGAAGGTCCATATGCAGGACCGCCATAGCCTCCTCCTCCTCCTCCTCCTCCTCCTGAGGATGCACTTGCTGATACGGTATTTACATTGGATTGTGATATGAGATTGATTAATGTCGCAATTTCATTTATGAATTGCTCATTTGATACTCCTGTTGTCTGAAGGAAGGCTCCTCGAAGAGCATTTGTTATGGCGCTTGTTTTTGCAGCCATACTCGATCCACCTGCTTCTGCGGCAGCAATTTCAGCCATGGATGAAGCGAATGCCATATTCATAGCTTGAAGTTTTGATTTCGAGCTTCTTCCAGTACTTGCCATTTTATTCACAGAGTCCTGCATGGTACCTGCAATATCTTGCATGTCTCCCATTTGATCCCCACTGAATGCTCCACTGCTAGCAATTCCACTCATGAAGTTGTTCATGAAAGCTTCAGCCATGTTTGGAGAATCCCATGGGGTGGGGCCTCCAGCAGCAACGAAGAGGGCATTGGTACAGAGCAGAGCCAAAAAGGCTAGAGCAAGACGAGAGCAACTCATTTTCTTTGAGAACAGAACCCGTCTGATTGCTGTTACCGTCGCTTTCCTTCCATTTTATACGGTATTTTTGCGTGTCAACCATCAGCTATTTCAACAAGTGTAACCTATTTTCGTTGTTTTCTGACGTAGTTTTGCTTCATGTCGTGCTTTGTGTTTTTTTTCCAGAATATTCTAGAATGTGTTTCACACTAAGTATTTCCACCTGTTTTCGTGACTGGAAGAAAAAATTCCGGATTAAACGCGTCATGTCTTGTAGTGTTTGTTTAACGAAATCTTCTAAAAATGAATCAGAAGAGAATCTACAATAAGAGATACATTTGAAATATTTCTATCAAGAAATTTTAATTTTAATGTGACTTTGCGGATTTAAATGTATCATACTTTTAGGCAACCTGTATATATCTCACTCTCACGACATGAAACTATCAAATTTACCTGAAACCCAATAAATTAGTTTTCAATCGTAACTAATTAGCTAGAAATATAGTGAAATTCAGTATTTTTTATATTTTTATGGATTTTTTTCTCAGTTAATTACCGTATATTAACACTCAGCAAATTATAAATTTTTTACAACTGCATATTATCGTGCATTTATGCTTGGTTATCGTAATGTATAGATCACTTTTAAATGCTTTATGAAGTTCATTTTCAGTTAAAAATAGATAAAGATATATTATGTAAATATATTAATTAATTTTTTTTTAGAATTGAAAAATAATTAGATCTCAAAATGTGATAATGACTTATTTTAAATTTGTAATAATTTGAAGAAAAAAATTTTTTTAAATCTATTAACGAACGCCGTGGCATGTGCACAATCATATATTTTGACAAGATAACTGTTTCATTTTGTTAGAAATATTAAGAAGAGAAAAATAATTTAAAAAACCTTTTCGAAACCGCAGAAAATTTATTCAAAGTCCTTCTTTGGTAGAGAAACAAAAAAGGATTCCAAAAAAATTAAATCAACTAGTTTAAAATGTCACACCTAAAATGAATCATTAGCTTCAGGAATTCTATTTATTTTAGAATTTAATGTTGACTATAATAGTTTAAAATCAGCAGAATTTAATTTACTTTATAAGAAATATATACGTAGGAATGCAAAAGTAACCTACAGTAGAACCCCGGGAATCCGCACTAATTGGGGCTGATCTCTTTTCGGGATTCCGGGCAATTCGGATTATCCTGGAAATTGGGTAAAATATGCTTGATCTACCAAATGCAGTAGTAAACTAAAAATAGTTAAATATTACTTTCATTTCTGAATTGTTTTCATTACTTGAATATGTTAATACATTGTGTCCACAGTGATGTAAGTGTATACATTTTAAGATCCGTAATTCAACCTCAAATACTTTTCAGTACAGTCAATAAAAAAGTAATAAAAAAATGTCAGTTTAAAAAAACATCGAATACGTTAGCTACGAATTTGAATGGGATTTTTATTTTTTTTCCAAGACTTATTTTAGAAATACTGAATTCAAAATAGTTTAAGCTTTTTGTTTAACAAAATACTAACTTATTTACTGAAATCAATCATTTTTAAAGTATTAAATTTTTTTAGTATAGTTATTATCTCTATTTATTAAAATTTCTTAATATCCTTTATTAATTGTGAATATTTATTAAAACCGATTCATATTAAAAAGAATTTTTACTGTTATTTTTAGCTTAAAAATTGTGGTCTTCTCTTGCCATTATAAATTACACACCCAGTTTTTCTGAATTTGAAATTTGGGGTAATTCGAATTCTTATTGTGGTCCTGTCAGATTCGAATTACCAAGTTCCACTGAATTACTGAAAATAAATGGAAAAAATTATCCTTTATAGACTAAATGTTACCAATATTATATGAGCCCCTCGCAGTTGGATGGTGAACTACACTCAACATTGGACTGCATTGTTCCTGTTCAAACCACATTAAATTTTGGAATTTTTCTACAGTTTTATTGCCAAATATCTGTGTAACGATTTCAATGAGTGAAATTTTCTATAATTATTATAATGATTTTTGTTAATTTTATGAATTTCGAAATGAACTTTTTTAAAACTTTCATCATGCTGTTTCTAAAGATAGTTCATTTCGAAATTCATAAAATTAACAAAAATCATTATAATAATTATAGAAAATTTCACTCATTGAAATCGTTACACAGATATTTGGCAATAAAACTGTAGAAAAATTCCAAAATTTAATGTGGTTTGAACAGGAACAATGCAGTCCAATGTTGAGTGTAGTTCACCATCCAACTGCGAGGGGCTCATATAATATTGGTAACATTTAGTCTATAAAGGATAATTTTTTCCATTTATTTTCAGTAATTCAGTGGAACTTGGTAATTCGAATCTGACAGGACCACAATAAGAATTCGAATTACCCCAAATTTCAAATTCAGAAAAACTGGGTGTGTAATTTATAATGGCAAGAGAAGACCACAATTTTTAAGCTAAAAATAACAGTAAAAATTCTTTTTAATATGAATCGGTTTTAATAAATATTCACAATTAATAAAGGATATTAAGAAATTTTAATAAATAGAGATAATAACTATACTAAAAAAATTTAATACTTTAAAAATGATTGATTTCAGTAAATAAGTTAGTATTTTGTTAAACAAAAAGCTTAAACTATTTTGAATTCAGTATTTCTAAAATAAGTCTTGGAAAAAAAATAAAAATCCCATTCAAATTCGTAGCTAACGTATTCGATGTTTTTTTAAACTGACATTTTTTTATTACTTTTTTATTGACTGTACTGAAAAGTATTTGAGGTTGAATTACGGATCTTAAAATGTATACACTTACATCACTGTGGACACAATGTATTAACATATTCAAGTAATGAAAACAATTCAGAAATGAAAGTAATATTTAACTATTTTTAGTTTACTACTGCATTTGGTAGATCAAGCATATTTTACCCAATTTCCAGGATAATCCGAATTGCCCGGAATCCCGAAAAGAGATCAGCCCCAATTAGTGCGGATTCCCGGGGTTCTACTGTAGGTTACTTTTGCATTCCTACGTATATATTTCTTATAAAGTAAATTAAATTCTGCTGATTTTAAACTATTATAGTCAACATTAAATTCTAAAATAAATAGAATTCCTGAAGCTAATGATTCATTTTAGGTGTGACATTTTAAACTAGTTGATTTAATTTTTTTGGAATCCTTTTTTGTTTCTCTACCAAAGAAGGACTTTGAATAAATTTTCTGCGGTTTCGAAAAGGTTTTTTAAATTATTTTTCTCTTCTTAATATTTCTAACAAAATGAAACAGTTATCTTGTCAAAATATATGATTGTGCACATGCCACGGCGTTCGTTAATAGATTTAAAAAAATTTTTTTCTTCAAATTATTACAAATTTAAAATAAGTCATTATCACATTTTGAGATCTAATTATTTTTCAATTCTAAAAAAAAATTAATTAATATATTTACATAATATATCTTTATCTATTTTTAACTGAAAATGAACTTCATAAAGCATTTAAAAGTGATCTATACATTACGATAACCAAGCATAAATGCACGATAATATGCAGTTGTAAAAAATTTATAATTTGCTGAGTGTTAATATACGGTAATTAACTGAGAAAAAAATCCATAAAAATATAAAAAATACTGAATTTCACTATATTTCTAGCTAATTAGTTACGATTGAAAACTAATTTATTGGGTTTCAGGTAAATTTGATAGTTTCATGTCGTGAGAGTGAGATATATACAGGTTGCCTAAAAGTATGATACATTTAAATCCGCAAAGTCACATTAAAATTAAAATTTCTTGATAGAAATATTTCAAATGTATCTCTTATTGTAGATTCTCTTCTGATTCATTTTTAGAAGATTTCGTTAAACAAACACTACAAGACATGACGCGTTTAATCCGGAATTTTTTCTTCCAGTCACGAAAACAGGTGGAAATACTTAGTGTGAAACACATTCTAGAATATTCTGGAAAAAAAACACAAAGCACGACATGAAGCAAAACTACGTCAGAAAACAACGAAAATAGGTTACACTTGTTGAAATAGCTGATGGTTGACACGCAAAAATACCGTATAAAATGGAAGGAAAGCGACGGTAACAGCAATCAGACGGGTTCTGTTCTCAAAGAAAATGAGTTGCTCTCGTCTTGCTCTAGCCTTTTTGGCTCTGCTCTGTACCAATGCCCTCTTCGTTGCTGCTGGAGGCCCCACCCCATGGGATTCTCCAAACATGGCTGAAGCTTTCATGAACAACTTCATGAGTGGAATTGCTAGCAGTGGAGCATTCAGTGGGGATCAAATGGGAGACATGCAAGATATTGCAGGTACCATGCAGGACTCTGTGAATAAAATGGCAAGTACTGGAAGAAGCTCGAAATCAAAACTTCAAGCTATGAATATGGCATTCGCTTCATCCATGGCTGAAATTGCTGCCGCAGAAGCAGGTGGATCGAGTATGGCTGCAAAAACAAGCGCCATAACAAATGCTCTTCGAGGAGCCTTCCTTCAGACAACAGGAGTATCAAATGAGCAATTCATAAATGAAATTGCGACATTAATCAATCTCATATCACAATCCAATGTAAATACCGTATCAGCAAGTGCATCCTCAGGAGGAGGAGGAGGAGGAGGAGGAGGCTATGGCGGTCCTGCATATGGACCTTCAAGCTATGGACCCTCTCAAGGAGCGTCTTCAGTATCTGTAAGCGCATCTGCTGCTGGAGGTGGATCAGGAGGTCAGGGACCATCTGGATATCCACAACAAGGACCTGGAGGTTACGGACCATCTGGACCTGGTGCATCAGCTGCGGCCTCCGCAGCTGGAGGTCAAGGGCCTTACGGACCAGGACAACAAGGACCAGGAGCAGCAGGACCAAACGGACCCGGACAACAGGTATTACATTTTTTCTTGTCAAATAAATTAGAAACTGATTTTAATTTAGGTTGATACGTTAATTAAATTATAAGTACTTGACCGTAACCTTTTGCTTCGCAATGTTGATGAGAGTTTTACGTTTACATCAGGAAGATCACCTTCAATAAATATATCGCATGCATAAATTTTGGAACAAAATCCATTTAATCATTTCCACATTGGCTGATTATTCCTGTTCTCATTAACAAACTGTTATACAAGTCATTAATTCGTCCTATTTTGATATACGCAACCCCAATATGGGGGATTGCAGCTTAAAAGCACATATTGCATATTCAAATTTTACAGAATAAATTTATCCGTGCGTTTAGCACTGTAATATTTAAGCATAACAATAATTTTGGAATAAAACTTCCACTTTATTTCAACATGTCGTTTCTATATATGGAAAATTACAATTTTAAAATCATGTTAAACATTATTAACTTTAAAACTTTATTTTTAATCAGAAGTTTTGAGAATGGAACGAAAAACGTTGTTTCCAAAGTTCAAGCACAAAACTCCTTTTATGCAAATTAATGAAATCACACAAGCAGTTACACACGTATAGGATATCTAGGTATATAAGAAGAAATTGACTGTTTGTTCCACAATAGTTCAAAATGGAAAGGTCTAAAGAATTTTCATATTATTTAATATAAAATGTCTGATGTACTGGGGCAAAACAGAAGTCAATTTCTGCGAAATTGCAGATGCTTTAAAGAGGTCAAAACGTGGAAATTCTCAAATATTAGCTTGTGGTTAAAGCTTTTAAAGAAAATCTCTGGGAGATAACGAGAGACCAGTTCTCGAAATATATACATCAGAATTTTGGCTTCAGCTAGGAATTTTCTCTTTCTCGAAATAAAAATATCATTGGAGGTCAAATATCTAAAATAACTACTCATAGAAGAATATAAGAATTGGGGTATATGAAAAACCGCTAGATGCCACGATCACCTGGCTCGACACCAAACCACAAAAAAGCTTGATTACACTAGGCCAAACAGCACATGTCATTTGGTGATATGTGGTTTATTGTTATATTCAACGATGAAAAATGGAATTTGGGCGGATATGATGGGATTGCATGCCATTGGTATGATCTCCGAAAAGAACTAAGAAGCATTTTAGATGACAACACAGTGTTGGATTTCTGGTGATATGGGTAGTGGTTTGTTTGAATAGTTAGACATCCTTAGCCTTACTAAGGAGCAAAAATAGTATAAAAACTACCAAGAAAAATTTATTGCCAATAATTCCGTGCCCTTCATTGAAATTTTTGTTGAAACAAATTTGACTTTTCAACATGAAACCCTTCAATACTTGTCTCAAAATACACATCATAGTCGCTTAGCTCCAATATAGCGTCGGTGTTGAGTGGTCTAGCCCTAAGTTCTGTCCTACATTGACATATAAAACCCCAATATGGGGGATTGCTCCTTAAAAGCACAGAAAGAAAATTCAAATTTTACAGAAAATATTTCTCTGTATTATGACGATTTTGCCAAGGTACGTGAGAAGTAAAAGCATGTATAACGACGAGAATATTATTGGAATCCAGACACTGTCTTGGGACTTCTGCAGACATGTGCAAAATTCATATTAACCCAATCGTATGCTGTCAAATATTCTCCACAAATGGAGAAGAGAAATATGCACAACCCATAGGCGACCGTTGAAATGGTACCTTCCGCTTAAACAACCGTTATTTGAGACAGTGTGAGATGAACTCTTTTGTTTGAAGTCTCTTCCTGCAAACACAAAGTTATTCAAAAAAACTCGTTCCTAACACTCATTCTAAGCGACTTCTGTAGCCAGGATTTAAAATGCTCGTTCACAAATTTCCAACGTTTTGACAAAGTCACTTTTTCATTATTCGTTTGAGATGCACTTTGCATCAACCTCAATGCAAAAAGTGACTTTGTCAAAACGTTGGAAATTTGTGAACGAGCATTTTAAATCCTGGCTACAGAAGTCGCTTAGAATGAGTGTTAGGAACGAGTTTTTTTGAATAACTTTGTGTTTGCAGGAAGAGACTTCAAACAAAAGAGTTCATCTCACACTGTCTCAAATAACGGTTGTTTAAGCGGAAGGTACCATTTCAACGGTCGCCTATGGGTTGTGCATATTTCTCTTCTCCATTTGTGGAGAATATTTGACAGCATACGATTGGGTTAATATGAATTTTGCACATGTCTGCAGAAGTCCCAAGACAGTGTCTGGATTCCAATAATATTCTCGTCGTTATACATGCTTTTACTTCTCACGTACCTTGGCAAAATCGTCATAATACAGAGAAATATTTTCTGTAAAATTTGAATTTTCTTTCTGTGCTTTTAAGGAGCAATCCCCCATATTGGGGTTTTATATGTCAATGTAGGACAGAACTTAGGGCTAGACCACTCAACACCGACGCTATATTGGAGCTAAGCGACTATGATGTGTATTTTGAGACAAGTATTGAAGGGTTTCATGTTGAAAAGTCAAATTTGTTTCAACAAAAATTTCAATGAAGGGCACGGAATTATTGGCAATAAATTTTTCTTGGTAGTTTTTATACTATTTTTGCTCCTTAGTAAGGCTAAGGATGTCTAACTATTCAAACAAACCACTACCCATATCACCAGAAATCCAACACTGTGTTGTCATCTAAAATGCTTCTTAGTTCTTTTCGGAGATCATACCAATGGCATGCAATCCCATCATATCCGCCCAAATTCCATTTTTCATCGTTGAATATAACAATAAACCACATATCACCAAATGACATGTGCTGTTTGGCCTAGTGTAATCAAGCTTTTTTGTGGTTTGGTGTCGAGCCAGGTGATCGTGGCATCTAGCGGTTTTTCATATACCCCAATTCTTATATTCTTCTATGAGTAGTTATTTTAGATATTTGACCTCCAATGATATTTTTATTTCGAGAAAGAGAAAATTCCTAGCTGAAGCCAAAATTCTGATGTATATATTTCGAGAACTGGTCTCTCGTTATCTCCCAGAGATTTTCTTTAAAAGCTTTAACCACAAGCTAATATTTGAGAATTTCCACGTTTTGACCTCTTTAAAGCATCTGCAATTTCGCAGAAATTGACTTCTGTTTTGCCCCAGTACATCAGACATTTTATATTAAATAATATGAAAATTCTTTAGACCTTTCCATTTTGAACTATTGTGGAACAAACAGTCAATTTCTTCTTATATACCTAGATATCCTATACGTGTGTAACTGCTTGTGTGATTTCATTAATTTGCATAAAAGGAGTTTTGTGCTTGAACTTTGGAAACAACGTTTTTCGTTCCATTCTCAAAACTTCTGATTAAAAATAAAGTTTTAAAGTTAATAATGTTTAACATGATTTTAAAATTGTAATTTTCCATATATAGAAACGACATGTTGAAATAAAGTGGAAGTTTTATTCCAAAATTATTGTTATGCTTAAATATTACAGTGCTAAACGCACGGATAAATTTATTCTGTAAAATTTGAATATGCAATATGTGCTTTTAAGCTGCAATCCCCCATATTGGGGTTGCGTATATCAAAATAGGACGAATTAATGACTTGTATAACAGTTTGTTAATGAGAACAGGAATAATCAGCCAATGTGGAAATGATTAAATGGATTTTGTTCCAAAATTTATGCATGCGATATATTTATTGAAGGTGATCTTCCTGATGTAAACGTAAAACTCTCATCAACATTGCGAAGCAAAAGGTTACGGTCAAGTACTTATAATTTAATTAACGTATCAACCTAAATTAAAATCAGTTTCTAATTTATTTGACAAGAAAAAATGTAATACCTGTTGTCCGGGTCCGTTTGGTCCTGCTGCTCCTGGTCCTTGTTGTCCTGGTCCGTAAGGCCCTTGACCTCCAGCTGCGGAGGCCGCAGCTGATGCACCAGGTCCAGATGGTCCGTAACCTCCAGGTCCTTGTTGTGGATATCCAGATGGTCCCTGACCTCCTGATCCACCTCCAGCAGCAGATGCGCTTACAGATACTGAAGACGCTCCTTGAGAGGGTCCATAGCTTGAAGGTCCATATGCAGGACC
>BGPR01048130.1:0-11626 GCA_013235015.1 Araneus ventricosus | reverse complement strand
AATAAAATGAAAGACATCAACCAATTCAGTTTTAATTTAGTTATATACTCTATATTCGAATTGAATATTTGATAACATGCAAGACATCACATAATTCTATATGTATTAATTTGAAAATTTCCACTCCGAGCCACAAATTGATGGAAACTTAATTAAAAGTTGAAAATAAACAGCTCATTATTTTATATTGTTTTATTATCGTTGATAAAAATAAACATTTTTAAATCTAATAAATTATTATTAGAAATAAAATACCAAATTAGAATTACTAATTATCTCTAACAACAATTTACTTCATTTCTAACTTAAGCGAAATTAAAGAAATTTTAGGTACAGCGTCAGCAAAATGAATGGGACACCTCTGTAATTCTGGTATATATTATCGCATCTTCACAAAACTAGTGTCGATGTTAAAGGCTCAAGAGGACAGGTTTATTCAGATAAAAAAAACTGATTAACCGAGTTAATTAACAGCTGTCTCCGAATTTTTCCTTTACGCCTATCAGTTTTTTTTTCGCTGAATCGACTCCCCATCATGAAATTAGCCTCCCCATAAATTTTTATACAGTTATGATGATAATTTCGAGAGTTATAGGGTTTTGAAAAATGGCGTTTCCCATGTTAAATGAATTTTATAAACTTTTGACTATATCTCGGAAAGTATTATATATTTCTCAAAACTTTTTTCACTCACTAAAAGAACGCCAATTTTTTGCATTAAGTCATGAAAAAATTCATTAATAAAAATAATTAAATATTTCTAAATTAAATTTTAATAAGATTGTGAAAAAAAAGTGAAATGTAACATAGTGAAATTTTTACATGAGAGCAAAGCTGAGACGTTTTAAAGCCAGTATCCAAAAATCAAGTGCATATATATAACAGTTACCAAAATATTTACAAAAAACTGCAAATTCCCACTGTTGACATGCAACGCACACTTTTTGAGGGGCTGTATATTGTATTTATTTGCATTTATCGGTCTACTTTTCATGAAACACGATCTTCATCGACAGGAATAACTTTCAAAAAACAACTCGCCAATGTTAATAAGGTTTTTTTTTATTTATTTTAATCGGTGAAGGAACTCTGCTGCGCATGCTCCAAAAAAAGCTACAGAGAACAACAAAAACATTGTTGGAAATTGTGTTTAAAAATACTTTCCAACATTAATGAAAATTAAACAGAAAGTCGCATGGAAATGAAATTGGCGTCATGAAAAGCTAATTTTTTTATACTCTAAGATGATGTTAAAATGAATTTTGTGCGATAATATGCTCCGATGTTATTGCGGAAAAACGTTAAAATTAAAGATGATTTTTAATTAATTAGAATTGCAATTAAAATTTCGAAAAATCCTGGCTTTGTGAGTACCTATTACCCTAGAAGCAATCACCTGACAAATTTCAAGTTTCTAGTCCCTGTGGTTTGGGAGATTCGTTGTGAGTCAATGGGTAGCTATCTCTTTCATATACCTATAGATTAAAAATAAATGCTCGAAAATATAATTCTTATTATGATTACTATTTTGCCCAGAAATAGACGCAAAACGTCACTAAAAAGTTGGATATTCCCTTTTTTGACTCTAGACCACTCCTAGGATGGGGTGTCTGCCTCTAGTTTCGGAAGAACGAAAACTAAGAGTTCATTAGTACTTTCGTTTAAAATCTTCGTACTTTAAATCGACTAATTGCTACGACCATCTGATGCAGATTTTGAATCCACCAAGCCGCGCAAAATAATTAAAACGTAGATAAAGCTACCAATGTTAAATTCCTTTCTAATACAAAATACGCAGTTTAATGGATATATACAACAATCACACAATCAATTAATAAAATAATGCCAGTTACCTTTAATGATTGGGACTCTTTTAAGAAACCGCATTAGTGCAGATTTAGTTAGTTCAGTATATAAAGTTTATTAGTTCATTACATAAAATATAACTGCATCGAAAATTTATTTTAATAATTTTTTGATTAATAGTAGAATTGAATAATAGAAAAGTGTGTGAAGAATGAGAGAGGATTTTTTTTAATGTGATTTATATTTAGTCTTATTTTTTTTGTTATTTTGTAATAAACCAAGGATACAAAGAAAAGTGTTGCATTAATAAAAAAAAAATCATTAATAATAAGATCTCGTTGAATCACCACGTTTAATAGGGTCAGTTGGGATAATGGGGAACTTTAGCAATTTTTTTAAAATTTTTTAAATCGATTTAAAATGCTTCGAAACGAACAATATTATTAGAAAAAAAATCTAGACAGTTTTTTTTTTTTTTTTAATTTGCAATCAAAGTTCGCCTCTCAGAAAACGCGGGGAAAACGATCCATTTTGGCGCGAAACGGGTCTGACGTCATAGTTGCTTGACAGGGGAGACACACGCTTCCTTCCCGTTCGCTTTCTATAGAGATTCTTTTTTTTTCTATATTTTCCGACTCTCGCATCAGATAAAATAATGTCGGCAAGATCCAAATATTGTATTGTTCCTAAATATAGTAATACAACTCTAACGGCACCCGATAAATTATTTAAAAATGCTCACAAAATTATGTTATTCGCAAAAAGTGGTGTAAGGCGATGAAGAGAGATCCGAAGCTTAATCCGGAATTATCAGCAAGCAGCATTCGTCATGTATGTGGAGATCATTTTCATGTCAGTTATTAATCTATATTATATATATTAAAATTGTATATCACGAAGCACAGTAAATTCAGAATTCGATATCTTTTTAAAAGAAGTAGAAGGTGAGGTTAGCAGCAAAAAAAAAAAGATATTTTAAAGCAAATAGTTAAATTTAATTAGTTTTTTCCCTTTTGATTACATGCAATTTATTTTTTTTTCGGCCCAAATATAGAAGATCCCAGCTTCTTTAAATTTTTTTTTAAAAAAAAAAAAAAAAAAACTTGCTCTTGTTATTTTATTGCATAATTTTTTTCAATAGATATTCGAATGTTTCTTATATTTTTTTTAAAAAAATGCAGTACTGTTGAAAATTAATAAGAATATCTTAAAAATTAGTTTAAATTCACGACTTTTTTTATAATGAAATTCGTTTTCATTCGTAGTTCGTACAAAATAATTCGCAGAATTATTTTTTGATGCAAAATAAGTTCTTTATATTCAATGAATGTATTAAAATCAAAATTTGTCTTCAAAAAGTTAGTTAAAGAAGTGTAAGGTAAGGTTAGCAGAAAAAAAGAAACAGATATTTTAAAGCAAATAGTTAAATTTAATTTGTTTTTTCCCTCTATTATCCCCCTTTTTTGATTACATGGAATTTACATTTTAAGAAACCATTGATACCCCATAACAATATCAGGAAGTACTGTAAAGAAGAGCCTTGAATTTCATATTTGTTTTGTTTTTGATATAAGTATAAGATGAGGTTAAAAGCATAAGTACCTGTATGAGCTCGTATTGAAAGATTACGTGTAGCCATGTGTAGTTTTAAGGTTCTATTGTTGATTAAGGTTTATAAATAGATTTAATATTGTGTCTATTTTGGCACCGATTTTAAAATGAAAATTATTTTATACTTTCCAAACCACGGTTTTGTTTAATTTTTTAAAAGTTTATTTTTATTTTTTCACATGAAAAGTTAATCTCGGACTCATAAATGGAAACGTAGCTGGCCATTAGTGGTTTCCTGCTTTTTTTTATTTATGCTGATTCATCCACACGGGGATAATGATGATTTAATAGCATTATCAGAATTAATTTATTTTTTCATTTTCAGTTCATTTTTTTTATGGGACTTTAAAGATTTCCTTTCTTTTTTTCATGCCGAATTCGGTTAACATTAAAAAGAAGTTAAGATAGAATTAATTTTGTTTCATCGGTTCTGTTTTTCATGCTTTTTTTAAGCACTTTGCTTGTCTACAAATTAGTATACACACCATGGGATACTGTTTGGATTCTGAGTTATGACAGAGTTTATTGTTAGCTAAGTTCAGCATTTTATTTTATTTTTTGTTTTATGTTGTTTCATTGAGGAGGATTATAAGACAAAAAAAGGAGAAATTTTACCTTTGTGCTTTTATTCCTCGTATCTCAACCATCATAAAATCGGAATCTTTCTTGAAATACATTGCCATCATTGTAGGATCAATCCTTAGCAAATTATCCGATTCACCTTGTACAAAACCAATATCCATTGTGAAATCGAACGTTGAATAATAGAAAAGTCAAAAACTTCACTTCTAAAATGTTAGCTGGTACAAACGCCTTGATTCAAAGCAGGGTACAGAACTAGCGAAAGAGAAGTATGAGAAGGAAGGCACCCTTGACGTCAGAATCTACTCGGCCAATGAGAGTGCGTTTCGGATTGCATCATGATTCCTGCTATTTCAGTGCATCTTTCGCTCTCAATATTTAAATAAATAAATTTTTCTGTAAAATTTCACTTGCATATTTGAAATTTGAATGGTTTTTTCTACAAATACGGATGGCTTTCACGTGTTTTTAAAAAATGCTGAAGTTCCCCATTGGGGTCGAATTTTAAGGACACTGTCATTTTTTTTTCTCTTTAAAATGAGAGTATGCGTCTATATTTTTTGTGAGTGCAAAATCATGTTCTAAAAGACTCTTTTCGGAAATAATTTATTTACTAACCAGCCTCCCTTACAGGACTGTACTTAATTAACCCGGTGTGTTCCCAATTACCTCAGGGACTATGGGATAAGTGAAACACGCGTTTCGACTTCTGATCAAAATTACGAATTGATTTGTTGGAGAGAATATAATTTCAAACGAAAACACTAAAGAAATAGAAAATAATTTATTTAAAGTTTTTAATTTTAATTTCGAATTAATTAAACTAAATTCGAATTATAGACAATTTTTTATCATTACATTAGTAGAAAATTTGAAGGACCAGAAAAAAATTCGAAATACCTATAAATTGGAATTAAAGACTTTCAAATTAGTCAAGCTGTGTACTAAGTGGACCAAGTAGACCAATTGCTCTTGCAAAAAAGTTATGGAAAACGGTGTTATTATTCATTTGCGTTCTGCACAGTTTGTAATGTTAGTGACATAAATTAACAACATGAAATCGCTGAGATAAAGTTTAGAAATAAGTGAAAGGACACAGGAAAACGAAGAAGCTTACTACCAATCGCTGTCTCATGACCATAGTGACAACGCTACGCCACGCCCACTGGGAATTATGGGACTGGAAGTTGATTGGCAGAAAAAGTACTTATTCCTGTGGAACAAGAGAAACAGCTTTCGCAGCTAGCGAGTGCGGCAGTGAGGGGAGGGACACATTGACACCGAAGATCAGAATGCTAAGCCCCATCCCAGAATCTATATCCGAAAGTCAGACAGAATAATGTTCAAAAATTACCTTAATAACGAAGTTTAAACTTTATCATATTATTAATAATTTGAAATTATATTAGTAATAATATAATTACAAATATTATTATCATTATTATTATTTAATTATAATTATTGATTAGTTTAAATTAAGATTGACAACTTTTCATTAACGATAATAAATTTAATTAACAAAAAATACCTATATATTTTTCAGTAAACTTATTAATTATTATTTTTTCTAAAAGTTCGAATTTATATTTAATATTAGTTCACGACATAAATCATGATCTAAACTTTAATTTGGTGAATAATCCATCAAAAAATAACTGAAAAATCAATTAATTTACTTTGTTGATTTCAGAAGCAAATTTTTTATATGTTGTAAACATTAAATAAAAATAGCGTTCAGATTATTTCAATTTGAAACGTTACGGGAATTTTCACAGTCAAGATATCATCTTTATAAAAAAAGCTGATCAAGTTCTTTCTTTTTCTTTTTTTTTTAGAATAATGTTATTTTAGTGCTAACTTTGCTTTGTTGAATATTAATATTTGTTTCCTTTCCATTGAAAGTAATTTTATAAAAAAAATAGGTTGAAGGTAACTAAATAAAATGCTTATCCAGAAAATTAAAACTATTATATCGTTTTATTCGCAAAGACGGTTAACCATAGCAAAGACGGTCAATCAGTTTTGAAATATTAAAATAAATTTTCTAGAACTAAAGTAGTTGTTGATATATACTAAGGCAACTGAGAGGCAACCTATGCTATTAAAACGGCTACTTGGCAGTTTAAGCGTTAGCTTATCCTTTTATCATTAAAGGGCTCTACTATCTTGAGAAGAAAGCAAATAAAATACTACAGCAGCACGGTGACTGAATTAGTCCAACAAGCATCATGAGGATGAAGAAATCTGCGCTTGGTTGCCTCCCAGAGTTGTCTTTCTTATTTTGATCACGTAAGTTTACTTTTTTCGTGTGATTATTAAATTGAAGAAATGTAATATATAGTATTGAATCTGATGGTTTTTCAATACTTTTCAATGGTTCTTGCATGAATCACAAGAGATTTCGTAAACTAAGATGTAGAGAACTATAAGAGCCGTAGCACACTAGCTTATATTTCGTCACCAAGGGAGAGCAAAACCGCTTCTAGGGCGTTTGAACCGGTTTTTTTAGCCCGCAAAGCGAAGATGAGAGGTTTCAAGCAGAACGAAAAACATCCATCCAAGTTCATGGGCGTGAATAACTGAACCAATCAGGTTCGACTCGCCAGTGACGTCACTGAAAACTTAGGCGCGATTTTCGGGATACACAGAAGCCATTTCGTACCGTGTTCACGCCATCAACATGGATGCTAGAAAGTATGTTTGGTACAGTGAAATAAGGTAGATGCTCCAGTTTTTGCCACATTCAGAGAAAATTAGAATTTGAATTTTCACAGTGGATGACTGGCTCAAGTTTTTTAAGTCGTACTGACACTATTCTTTAGTAACTTCTATTGCTTGTTAATTAATAAAATTCTCTCTGGAAACATATTATATTTTGAGTTATGAATTTTTAAATAATATATCTTAATTTGTACCAGTTTTTGTCACATAATTATCATAATATATAACAGGCATTTTACTTAATATTAAGCAAAAATAAAACATTTTCATTCAGTATGTATTTTATTACATTTTCCTTCTTTAAAGCAAGTTTTTCATTGCATATAAAATAACTGAATAACAAATTTCTTACTTTTTAATCAATTTGGTGTCAAAGTTTTACATTATTTGTTTGATATTTTTTCTTGTTTATATTTTATAAACATTCAGTAAATTTCTAGTTCTTATAGTATAGCTATATTAAGCAAAAATTAAATTAAATAGTATGATTTTTGTAACAAATTAATGCACCTATTAGTTTGCATCTCTGGTTATTATACATAAATTAAGTCTTAAACGATATAAAATTTATTGAAAAAGAGGCTAGTACTGTCCCATAAAAGCATTTCCATAGATAACCAAACTTTTGTAAATGTTCAAGATATTATGATGAGTCTTCCAGAAGCTATATTCTTCACAAAAAAAAAAAGTTTCAGTGACACAGAAATCTTTTGGTGTGTAATTTGCCAAGTTTATTATTCATTAATCTTGCATTATTAGTTTGCATTGAAGCCATGAATAAACAAATATGATGCATTCTATGTTTTATGCTATTCAAAAATGTACTATATTTACACATTTTTTTTTCAATTTATTTTATTTACCCTACAATGGTCCACTTTGTCACTTGTTACTTAAAAATAAATATTAAAAAAGTATAGATAATTAATAAATTTAGAGTGTAATATAAATCTTAATATGTAGAGAATATATATGCATTTTTTTCAAGCCAGAAACAAAAAAACACTTCTTTGAGAATAAACATTCAAAATTTACAAAAGTGGTCCATTGTACCCTGGTTTTCTCTATACATAATGTATACCACAGTTGCATAAAAATTTATTGTTTTTAAAGGGCTGAATTTACCTCTAAGGGCCTCTTAAACCCTAAAGATAATTAATTTTGGAATTAATAGTTATTTCTGACAGTGTGACGATGAAAGATTGCAACACTTGCGAGTACTTGATACATGTTCATGCATTTAATTTTCTTGCAAGTCGTATGTTAAGGAAAAATGACCTAATCATATTGTAAATTACTAAAACAGAGTTTGTTTAAGGTGTAGGAATGCATCTTATTGGTTAATATCAAATCTGTGGCAAATAATTGTATTTGATAATTACGGAGAGAATTAATGATAGCTTAGATGAGGAAATTATGGCAATAGCAAATTTAATATTAACTTCATATTAATTGTAAAATCTATTAAAATATGTATGTTTTCGCTTAAATTTTTTCTGTCAATTATAGCTCTTTATACAGAGATGTTCAATTCTTTGGGTCTGTTTCTTTGCGAAAATATAAATGCCAAAAAAGAAAAAACCCTATTTGCATCGCCTAAAATTCAATTACACATTGCAACTGTCATCCATTTTTTGGGGGTTGTCAGATCGTAAAGAAGGGGCGTCCAACCCCCTTCGGTCAAGGACACATTGAAGGAGAAACCGCCCTTCAAATACTTGCTCTCCCTTGGTAACGAAATATAAACAAGTGTTCTACGGCCTTAAGAATAAAAACAGTAGTGGTTGTAGTGTTATTCTTTCAACATTCAAGAAATCTTCTTTTCATATCCTTATTCTTTTATTATCCTATTTCATTGTGTTTTTGGTGATAATTTTAAACTTTCTGACCGTTTGAATTTTCAACAGCATTTGGGAAAATTTGATTGTTTTGGAATTCTTGTCATTTATTTTCGAATTATTTGAAATTGAAACAAATTTATCCAAAATTCTATTCCTATCCATACTAAATATGTTCCTAGTTAAAATTAGAAACAATTCTATCTTCATAAAAAGAATAATAGATATACTAAACAAAAATTAAAATTAAAAAAGAAAGAAAAGTATAGATAAGAAACAGCAGATTTAAACATAAACGATGACAATATATCTTTTAGCGTACTAACGCAACAGCCTCAAGTGATTGCATCAACAGAAGTTTGAAACGATTAATATTTAAAACACATAAAAATTAATTTATAAAGTAATTAATGTTTGATTAATTAATTTAATCAATTTTTAAATAATATTTTCATCAAAATTTAGTCATTTTATGACTGTTCATAAAAAGAACGAATATTTGTCTTTTTTTCCCCTTATTTGCTTAAATGAAATAAAACTAAGAGGAAATGCATTTATTGAGAAAATAGGAGCGCAGCTCGGCCATTGCTGGCCCTTGTGGCATAAAAAATCACCCAGTCATGAGAAAATAGGAAAGTGTTCGAATTACCTTTAAAAAAAGTTCTCTGGGAAATATTATACCTGAAAGTGAAAACAAAGTTTTCAAAAAACTTAATGAGGCCAGAGACCGCTAATAACCACGCAATTTAAGTTTTTCAACACTGCCTCAGCCATCATAATCAGTTTGAAACGCATAATATTCGGCATTGCTTGGTCTTTTTAGCATCAAAACGTTCCATGGGAAAGGAAACTATGAGTACAATGATTTATTTTCACTTTTGGAAAAGTAAAAAATATATATATCATTTCCGCTAAAATGGAATAATTGGACCAAATCAATAGTTGTTCCTGATAATTATTATTAATCGTCTGCTATTAAAAATTTTTTAGTGTTCTTCCAGAATTCCCTTAATTTGTTTGGGCAATAGATCTTAGTTTGTATTCTTGTTCATCATGCGCTTAATGTCCGCTGTGACATCTTCGGACAGCAAGCCAGAAAGCGAACTTTCTCGGACCCACTAAGACGGGGTAAAGAAAAGAGGGGTGCAGAAGAGAAAGAACGGCACGAAGGGGAAACGCATGACACCGAATGAGGTGGACAGAGAGAGCTGAAGACGGTGTATGACGAGGAAAAAGAGGATTTCGTTTAGCGAATTCATTGGTATAAATAATGCATAAAGTGTATATATCGAAGTTAATCAGATGTAAATAAATCAGCTGTAAATACATCCCTTTTGTCTTCTTTGACTGGGATCAGCACAACAGTAAACACCATAACATCAAGATGTACTTAGTTAAAACGTTACACCGTATATGCTTATGCATAAAATTGTAAAGAATTATTAAAATTTGAGAAGAAAATTGTACGGAAATGAAAGTGGTGTCACTGCAAAGCTAAATTTTTAAAAACTTTAATATTCTGTGAAAAAGAATTTGGCTAGATAATACTTTCAGAGAATATCACTGAAAAACGCCATGATCTTATTAACTGAAATTTTAATAACTTTTAGGCTTTGAAAAGTTAGCAGTGATCTTTCTCTTGTTTTGAATGGCACATGTGTCATACTTCTTCAAGATTGAACAAATCTATAGATTTATATAAGGAACACACAAAGACAGACAGACAGACAGCAGGCACACGCCCATCCTAATATAAGCTAATAGTGGTTGTATTACTCTCAGGTTTCTTACTTCTAAGGAGTCAAATAGTTGAATTTTATTCTGACACCAGCAGAATATAACTCTGGTTTGGGTGCTGGAACCCCTACTGAAATTACTGTCAATTATCAAAAATGAAACCTAAATATAAGAACTTTTACTCTAATACGAAAGAATATTTGTATATTTGTCTGTTAGCACTCTACAGGAAGGACCAATGGAATTAGGGCTATAAAACTTAGCACAAAAAAAAGTGGTAAAAAAGAAAAGTGGTAATATGCAGCTCGAATTTTTTGTTTTGGAAATTTTACTTAGAATTTTAGTAAATTATAAACTAAGCAACATTTCGGCGGTAACTTCTAAAAACATCATCACAACAAACTGAATTAAACACCATCATAAAATTCAAAAAATTATCTTTGCAATTATTCCAATTCAGTTGTCGAGGAATTGTTTTCTAAATTTTTGCAATTTTTATATGCATAGTTACACATAATTTATTTAATTCACTTTTCATTATTTTCGAACCGTTCACTGTTTTACAAATATTTAAACGCGTGTTTGTCTTTCGTTGTTAAAAACTGAGGTATGAACATGCAGTTTATTTTTTATATTCATTGGCAATGTCTTAATAAATTTTAACTTTCTTATTTTATTTTATATGCTGGATGGATTTTCTTAAAATTTCTCTCACAAATACTATGAAGCATAAGGTAGACTTTAGAGAAGTTTTCATGATAATTAATTAGATCAGCTGTCTCCAACCTTTTTTACCTCCCTTCCCATGATTAGTCATTTTTATTTTTGAGTAAACCTTTCTGTCAAACCCCCCAACCATATATCAGCATAAAGAAGTTTCTATTAATAATACTGAGGGCTTCGGTTAGGCTAAGAGTTAACCGACTCAAATTAAGTTTATGCCATTTGTAAGATTTATCTCTGGTTTTATATGTTATTCCACTTTTCATAATTATAACACCAAAGCAAAATAATTTCGTATTAACTTACGATAAAAGCCTACAATTACGCACCTTGATAATCAACTATTCAAGTCGATGACAGTTTCAACGCAAACCTTGAGCTTGTTTCATGGAGCTGAGTTTTATAAAATTAGATTCAAATGAAGATGGATATGATCTCCTGTATGGAACTGCGTCAAGCTTACAGCGGTATTGGTTCACATACGCATGAAAGGAGAATGCTCTTTCCACAAGTTCTTCGTTCAGAAAGGTTTTAAAATTTTATTACTTAGAAAAATAGTCGTTCGGTCTTGAGAACTCTTCTTTTTTACGCGAACCTGGTTAAACAAA
>BGPR01048129.1:0-11626 GCA_013235015.1 Araneus ventricosus | reverse complement strand
AGCATTCTGGAATAGTGGCATTTAGTATTAACTCCACTGAATTTGCTGTAAGTATTTTCTATATAAGGGTTTATATGATTTATGAATTTTGTAGTTGAATAATAGTGATTAAATCTACTTAACCATTTCACAAGATCTGTTTAATTGAAACATCAGGCCTTCATTTTAATCAGGGGTGAAAATCCTCTGTGTATCCGCGATTTTCCACTTTTTTGTATATTTCATTTTGACTCCGCCTTTTTTTAAAAATTTTCATATTCCGCTTTTTTTTATTATTATTATTCACTTCCGAGGATGAGAAACCAAATTCCCCCGGCCCTAACCTGTTGGAAAGTGAGTGACAGGGAAGGGAATGAACTTGAAGAAAATGATGTTCCAACGCAGGGCTTGTTTCTCATTGTGATTGATCATGTGGATTGGAGGCAAGGTTTCAAGCTATTGGCCTTGGATTAGAGGGTTATTTTGTTATTTCTAAGAAATTTCTTCACACGTGTTTTTCTTTCAGGTTTTAGACGATATTTTTTCTACATAATATTCATGACGCCATTCCGTTTCCCAGTGTTCGGCATAACATGACATACCAGAACACGAAGTTCGAATGCGCTAAAGCGGGCCATTCATCTGAAATCCAAAATGGAAATTTTGGAACACGGGAGAGAAAAAGCAATCGTCAAGGTCGAAAACCTATGAAATTAGAATAGGGGCTAGTAGAAGTCAGATTTCCAAACAAGCGAAAATCCGACAGTTCGTGCGGCAATTTTTTTTTAAGACCCTTCGCGTAGGTAGTTGGTACATCAAAGGCTTGACTGGATCAGGACCCTGCTTAGAGGTTAGCGTTTAGCATATCTGAAATCCTCGGAGTGGGGGAAGGAAGAGGAGATCGAAGAGCAGCTGTAGAGAAGGGAAGAGAAGATCGCTCTCCCCTTACCGCAAGCGCACTTTGAAACATCAAGTTCCACGGTGAGTGTGTCTCACTTTGGAGCTACAGTTGAATGACGCGCATGATTTTTCGACTTGAATGGGTGTGGGCTTGGGGGGGGGGACCAGTGTTGGGACAAATGAAATGAAATGGAATCAACAACAGATGAATGGACTGCTTTATGTCTGGCTACGCGAAAGAGTTATAAACTGATATTATCACCCGTGAAAGCTCCGAGAATATTAAACATTTGGAGAAAAGTGTTAAAAATCAATGGAGATGGGAATGGCTAAAAATAGCTCAGAGAAGGGTGAAAAAAGAGTTTTAGAAGAACTAAATAATGAATTGCAGCCATAATTTTAAAAAATTAATTGCACTAAAACAAAACAGTGGTCGCTGCCAAACTGTTAAATCTATGTTTGAAAACATGACATGAAAAAATAAGCTTGTGTAAAAAGAACTATTTGAAATAACTCATTCATGGCAGTTTAGAGGTTAAGGCATAGTTAATTTGTGATTATTCATAAAACTGATATTTATGCAGGACTCTTTTGTGCCTTTTTCTTTTCTAATCCAAAATTTGATTTATATATTTTAGGTTTATTATATGTATTTTATAAAAATTATTGATATTATAAAACATTATTTATTAATTGTATCTATTTTAAGAAAGTGAGTAAAAAATATTGATTTTATAATGTTAAAAATAAGTATTTGTAATTGAAAAAATTCTTACATGGCAGTAAGAAAGACCATATTTTTTTCATAATTTTTTTTGGTGATGAATAAATCATTCATTAATAAGTGTTCACTGATCTCTTCCTTAATGCATGTCTCTACTCACGTAAAAATGTAACTACTCTCACTCTCGTCAATTTTCCTCTTTTTTGCATCTTTGCTGTTTTCACCCCTGTTTAATGCAATTAGTTGAACAATTATACTTAGTTTGTGTATTTAAATTTCAAGAAAATTACCTGTGTTTTTCCAACTTTTTAAGCACAATGCATCAGTGTGTGTAAGGGGCCAGTATTCCACTCATTTTATAGGTGCTAGTGAGACTGTTTAAGTTCTAGTAAATGCTATAGCTCTTGATAACTTAAAGTAAGATGAATAAAGTTCAAATTTTATTTCTGCATTTTATTAATTTTTTAAAATCGTAACTTGCCTGTATTAAGGGAAGATGTTGGATTTATTTTCTGTGACTTAATTTAATATTGTATATTATTTTCTGAAACTCTTAAAAATTCGAATTCTTTGTTTTTTAAATATTTTAAATCCTTAACTGCATCATTTTTTATTTTTCAACAAATGGTCGATTAGATTTAGGTCTGGGAAATTTAGTGGCAACGTGAGACCTCTGAGTCATGTTTCCGAGTCCATGTGCGTACAATCTTAGTCTTGTGGCAAGAGCTGTTGACTTGCTGGAACTATCCGTCAACATTTGAAAAAACAGATGTAACTATTCCACAGTGACGTTCATGTAGTCCACAGCTATTATCATGCTCTCTATGACAACCACAAGCCTTGGGGATCATCATGCATTCATTTCCTACAGCATAATTGAGCCATCACGAGCCCCAGTTGTACCTGCTATATATTTATTTGTCTTGCTCTTGCCATCAAATATGATGTAAGAAAAATCAGATTTTGTCTGACCAGGCGACACTCCAACTATTCAGGGATTCAGTGACAATGCTCATGTGTACCATTCAGTGACAATGCTCAGGCATAAACAAATGTGAAATCTAATATCAACTACTGTAGCACAAGAACAACAGACCAGTATCACCATTTCTGAAATAAAAGTACTTGGGTGTTGGACCACGGCGATGAATTCTTTATCAATTTTACTTAAATCTTGGCCTTTACCTATTATGAGAGCAAAAATCTTTTTGATTGGTAGTTGTGATTCCCTTGCATCTGTTGTTTACATTTCCGTAATAGATACATGCACTTTGCATCTCTCTCCAGATTCAGGATAGGCGACAGGGATGGTTATAATGTTTTAGCTCTTTAGTGTGTATTGATTGCTTTAACCCATAAGACGTGCAGGGGGGGGGTGCAACACCCCAATTCGTTATTTCACTATTTAAGCAAAACTAGCAACATTTTTATGCTATATCTGTTCCAAATGATTCATGCAAACAGTTCTAGTTATACAAGAACAAATTTTTAGATGAAACATTTAGAAAATGTTGCATTATATTATTCAGCACATTGCGAACACATAAGAAAAGTATATTTCTTACATGCATGTTTTTAACATTTTTTTACAATAAATAAACATCAATATAGTAATCATTATACAATTTGGATTGAAAAATGCTGTTCTTATTTTCTTAGGTATAGTTTCCTGTGTAGGTACACAGGAATTTATAGAAATCCAAATAAGAATTCTGCTTGGCTTTATCTTTTCATCTAATAAATTTAGGGCTTAATATACTTTTATTTTTCAGAATAGTTTCTACAATTTTAAGCTTTTTCTCCAATGGTTTTTGTGAAAGCAGGTAAGACATGTACCAGCTGAATTTAGTTACATTACGTCCAGAATAATATATCTTTTGCATCAATCTCTTGACATTTTCACTTACACTATTATCCAGTTTAAAAGGTTCTTGTACCCACATAAATCTTCATTTTAGAAATATAGAATGTTTTTCAATCCATTTGTTTCCTCACTAAAACTTGAATAGCAAGACATTATTTTCCTGTCCCTAATATGATCGCTCAAGTAAACTATGAAACCTGACGCGAGGATGCGCAAGAGAGTGTTTCGCACCCCTCATGATGAATTCCAATTTAAAAAAAAAATAAGGCCACGGTGGCCTAGTGGTAGGGTCTCGGCTTTGGGGCCAGAGGCCTCCATATTTGAAACCCGATTCCACTGAAGATCCGCCGTGTATGGGGCCTGTTGCATGCTAAATCATACGTAATGGCCAAACGTCCTGCCGTTGATGTGGCGTGGAAGTTTGGAGAGGGGGTGCCAGCTCAGGTGTCATCCCTCGTCATCTGACTGTGGTTCAAAATTATGAGGTCCATCCCAAAATAGCCCTTGTGTTGCTTCAAAACGGGACGTTAGTATAACTAAACTAAACCAATAAAAAATTAAAATAATTTTTGTTGAAACATGTTCTGTCTGTTGAATGTGACCTTAAAGTCAGATAGCATGAATTTGACTCATTTCAACTGAAGGGAAGTCTGTATTTTTCACATTTTACATGGCTTGGGATGTCGGACACCCCCTTGCATGTCCTTGCGGGTTAAAGAGAAAGTAAAAATTAATGTCCAAACATATTTGTGCTAAATTAACTATGTATGTTTTGAAAATTGTTAACAGCTGTTAAAATTTCAAGTTTTTTCTATCCATAATATGGTTGCTAAAATATTTTCATTTTAACTTTACAGTTAAAAGATTAATACTATGTGAAGATCTCAATCATTCCTCCTGTGGTGATGTTTTGTTTCATGGATATTTACCTCCTGCAGGTAATTAGAAAACTTTTTCATTCATGGAAAATATGTATTGATTATGTAAGGTAGCTTTAGTCTGTTCCTCTTTGCTAATTCGAGTTAATGAATTCTGTTTCTTAAAGCACCAGCCTAATTTTTAATCAACATATTCTTGTGATTCATTTCTAGCTGTCCCACCTAATGATCACCAGCTTCCTAAAAATACTGACAAAAAAGAATCACCTGCAGCTCGAACAGATAATCCTAGTTCCTCTTCAGCTACTTCATCTGCTAGTGGAAGTAATTCTTCAACATCTGAAACAAGGCCTGGCTTAGTGTTTCGAATTATGTCTGATCATTCTCACCAAAGAACAGCATCAGTATCTTTATCAAGAACAACTGATGGCTGGCCTGCATCTTCCTCATTATCTCGCAGTTCATCAGATATACGAAATATAGGTCGAAGACATTCTAGGGCATCATCTTTAGACATGCGTCACTCCAGGAATTCTTCTGCTGATTTGAATAAAACTTTTAAAATTGACTTCGGTTCATTTTTTAATAGTCACGGTGAGTAATTTTCTCTCCATTTTTCATTACATTCATTGCACTATTTGAAAATGTTATTGATTATATCAGTTATTGAAAATAAGGTTTACTTTATTATACACCTAATCCTTGATCAGCAAGGCACGATTTGGTTTGGCATAGTTAAATAAATGCAGTAAAACTTCTATTTATATGTAGTGCATGAATTTCTGTTTAGCATGATCAGCCAAATGTGGGCATGAAACTTTGAGGAATTCCAACTCTTACTGTAATCACTTTTGATAAAGGGTCTGCAGTATCGGAAGAATAGAATTTTTTTGAACAGCGGGAAAAAAATTGTGTTACTTATTGTTATTTTAAAAAGTTGTGCTTATCTTTAAATCAAGGAATTTATAAGGAGCTGAGTCAAGATTTGAGACTATCTTTTATAATGAGTTACATTAAAATGGTTTTTGCTATGCCTCTTGAAAATGAATTGGGGAGAGAAGGGGAGGGGACTGACTCTGGGAAAATTAGTAACAATAAGCACTAATGTAGGAATGGCCAAGAAAGAAAAAGGTTGCTGTGTTAGTAACAAATGAAGATGAACAAATTAAAATTGCTTAATTATAATATTTGATATACAGTCCTTCTTGAATTAATGTATATTTATTTAAGACTTAGTTCTATTTTTAAGAAATATGTATAATGATATTTTTTGTAGATTTCTTATCTCTTTTTTTTCTTATCTATTTTTGAAGGGCAGTACATGATCAAATTCATTTTCAATTTACATGGCATTTTTGGCCAAGAAAAAACCCTACTGTATAAATTGAAGGCTAAGTGTGTTTCTATATATTTTTTTTAAATTTTAATTAGTGCTAGTGTTAATATTGATTTTCTTAACAGATTGACACAATCTTATATTTGGCTTGAGATTATATAGTTTGAGTCTTGCAACAACAACAATAAAAAATGTAAATCATAATTTTATTTGTAATGGAAAGTTTTCAGAGCCATAATTTTGATTGATAATAACTTATTTACCAGAAAGCAATGAGTTGAATCCAACCAGCCAAATTCTGTTATTTTTAATTTATTTGGGACTTTTTAAATGCCTGCGAATTTGTAATAATCACATCTTATTGTTTTTCAGTGAAATGATGTATGAAATATATATATATATTATGAAAAAGAAATATTTAACTATCTAAAAATACTTTGGAAGTGTTCTGTATGTGATAAAAAAAATTAAGTAGTTGATTCTCTTTCATAATAGATTATGAATTGTAGATAAATCTTTTGAATACTAGAAATTCTTTCTTGTTTTTTTTTGTGTGTGTTAGTAAATTATTTATAACTGTTGACACTTTTTCAACACTAAACATACTGTGACAAATCAAATGACATTTTCAGTGCATCAACTAAGTGTTGGTCTATTTAATGTTAAGTAAGTTATGTCTTTTCATAGGTGCTTACAGCTGGGCAGATCCTCTTCGTGTACGCATTGTTAAAGGTCACCATAATTGGATAGCTGTAGCATATGCTCATTTTGTTTGTTGTTATAGGTATGTTTCTATTTTTTTATAACAATTCTCTTTTATGTGCCTCTCTTTTCTGTTTCCTTCTGCATTTTTCTTTTAAATTATATATAAAAATCCATTTACCAAGTTACAAGTTGAACAAATACTAAAGGGTAGAATTACTGCATTGATTTTAATTCTCTGAACTTCGAATTAGTTGAAACAAATAAATTTTGTATAAAAAGGAAAATCTGTATTAATATCTTGTCAAATTCAAAAATTGTTTGACTGGGAGCTCAATCTTATTTTTAGTTTTCTTTTATATCCAAGATTTAAAATCATGATTGAAATAATAAAATTCCTTTTCAATTTATAATGTTTATAATTTTTATGCATTTATTCAAAACACCAACTGTTATAAAATGGTAGCAAAAATTGATTTTCCGAAGATTACAAGTGAGGTCCAAGCATTTGCCAAAATAGTGCCAAATGTCTGGCATAATTTTTTTCTCATATCTGCAAGGTCAGAAGTAATGTTGAACATACAGTCAACTGTTTTTGAAAATATGAGACGAAAAGCTTATCTAATATGTATTTAGTATTTGAGAAGTCATTGCGATATTTCCTCAGGTGCTTGATATTTTGTATGGTGTGCAAATTTAATCTCGTATTTAAGATATGTCTAATTTATAAACTGCACCTTTCATCTTTGTTTTAGATTTGTGCACCGGATATATTCTTTGTAGGGGAGAGTGTGGTAAAACCTGGTATCTTGATTTTGGCATTATTAATTCTCTTTTCTAGTGGACAAATTCTGCATTATACTCCTCTAGTGAAGAAAAAAGAATGGTCATATTTGCCATATTGTTATTGAATTCACTTCATGTGTGAAGGTTTATTTGTTTTAAGACGTCAACTCTCCAATGTTTGTTTGTTTTAAAACTATCCTTACTTATTAATCATAACAATTATAAAAACTATATTTAAGTCCAGCTTATTATATGTTTACTAAGGATTTATATCCTATCGAACAATCAAGATTTAGTAAAATGATTGTGTGGTTCTATTTCGTTTTTTATAACCTCTGCACGCGTGATAAAACCTGGTACTTCTAGTGTGGTAAAACTAGGTACTAAGGGAAACTACGGATACCTGATCCAAGAGGATTTTCTTAGATTGTGAGATTTTTGGTAGTTTGTGAGGGCCATTCCTTTTTGACCTTTGAATCAAATGATCTGATGGAAAGAATTTCCAATTTATTCGATTTCCAATATTTTCTTTTTTTTTTGTAATAATTTCAAATAATACAAAGAATTATTCTAGTCTAAATTTTAAAAAGAATTGAAATTTATTTATTCCATTTTTTTCTCACTTGCAAATAAACGATTTTTATTTATTTTTTCTCATATAAAAATGAAAATGCATGTAAAATTAAAAATCTTTTGCTCGAAGTCTTTGCAATCGTTTAGTTTCATTTAACTCGTCATTTCGACCAGAGTTCGTCTTAGTTAGCTTGAATTTTAAAGAAGAAAGAATTATGTAGAATATATTTTTCTTCTTTGCTTTTGGATTGGATTATTTTTCTTGATGAAGCAATTGATAGGGGAAAACTATCATTTTAACATCCTCATCATAAAAAATTGAATTAGAATATCAGAAGAAAAGATAACACGAAAAAAAATGCTATTAAAAAAAGAGAAAATTGTTTTGTGGTGACTCAAAAAAGCAGTAAAAGAAAACCTCAAAACAAAACAATCAAAAAGAGAAGAGTATGAAGAACCAATACTAAAAAGCTGTCTCATAAAAAAAACTAAATGAGTCCTCTAAATCTGCAGTGGAGTGGAGGATAAAGATAACTACTTTATGTGTATTATTACTATTCTTACTTACCTACTTATTTATTACTATTCTCAAACTAATTGTCTGTATTCTTAAATTGTCAACTATTGTAACTGTTGCTAAATCTTAAAAAATTGTTTTATTCTTAAATTATCACATAAAATAAAAATTGATGCTACTTTTCCACTGAAAACCTAGTTTTCCCGAATGTCCCATAGAGTTAACATGTATACCCGGTTTACCCCACTAGTGGGGTAAACCGGGTGGTTTGACTTTTTCTACTAAAAAATCATTGGTAAAAAAAAGTAGTGTAACTGTGACTTTTCTTGAAAGACATATTGTACTCTGATAAATAATAAATATTTTAGTAAAATTTGACAAGCTCTGTGTCGAATAGTTTAACTCCAACAGGCCTTTGAGTCTTAGGACTCAGTTTTACCCCACTTTCCCCTACTTACTATATTGTAGCATTAAATTTTGTGATGAGATGACAAAAGATTTTTGATAACAGATTTTTTCCTTCTTGCGTTTTTGTTGTACAGTTTAATTAATCTATTTATTTTGTTTGCTTTGTAAATCTGTTCAACTATTTCATTCTTCCATGAGTTATTCTTTAGTAAGTATAAATAAAAGTTAGATAAAGTATTCTTCATTCTTAAGTAAGATAAAGTATCTGAATAATTAAATATTTTATTTATTTTTTAATTCCTTTCAGATTACGAGATTCTGCTGGATGGCAGTTAGCCTTCATGAGTCCGTATATAGAACCTGTTGTTGACAGAATAGCTTTGAATGCAAAAGTTATAGTTTCCAATCCTGCTGAAAACAGTACAAAAATGTTAGCAATTTCATACAATACACAAGTAAGGCTTTGGGGAATTTCAGAAGATGGAATCAAATCTGACATTGGTAAATTTTATTATGCTTCGATTTCTGCTGTCTCATTTATTATTCTAACTATCATAGTAATTAAACAACTTTTAACCTGATAATTAAAAGAAAGTTATTATTATCATCTTTTTCTGCTATAACAGCATTCTTTAGGTATACATTTCCTTTATTTGGTTTTTAAATTAACAGAGGATATATTTAAATATTGTAATTATTCATTCATGTTACAAAAATTCAATATCTTAGATGTGTTTTCTGTCATTATTTATTTTTGGGTTTTTCTTGCCTGATACATTTTTGGTTTCTAAGATTTATTGAATACACTACTGTAAATGTTATTACTGTATTATATACTCACAGTAAAATGCAGTTATGAAAATAAATTCTTTAGGTGTTTCTTGCATTTTATTTGCTATTACTGGTCCTGCTTTGGATCTCTAACTATACACTCTGTCCCAAAAGTTTATAGAATCTTGTATTTTGCCTATATATGTTTTGTATATGATGTCTTTCGATGCAACTTACTGTATAGATATGTTATGTCTATTATATTGAAAAACAGCAGTTCTACCCTGTATATATTTAATGCCAATTTTTAAATCGTAGAATAAACAGAAATAACCTGTCCCAAAAGTTTATAGACAAATGCCATTTTATGCAAATATGGTATCGGTAATCATGACGTCTATTTGGAACCTAGTAAATACGTTGTTAGAAAAGGAAAGCTGTTGTTTGTTCTGCTTTTCAAGATGCCTAAAGCTTTGCAGCTCTCTAATGAAGAAGTCAGTAAAATTCTGCATTTGAAATTGCTCTGTAAGACTGTTAAGGAAATATTGAAACTTTTAAATCGTTCTAAAAGCATGATTTATCGTGTAGTAACTCGTAAGACGCCATATGAGCCAAAACCTTGTTCAGGAAGACCATGTGTGATGGATATTTGCAGTGATACATGGATACAAAGGATGGCTTCAAATCAGAAAATGTTGGTTTGCGAAATTACTAGGGCTTCCCGGATGCAAATCTCCAAGAACTGTGTTCATAGACGAATTATAGAATCTAATTATATGATCCACGCAAAAATGGCTCGCAGATTACCACTCTCAAAGCTTCACATTAGTAAGAGACTATGGGCTTGTAATCATATGTCATATGGTGATAAATGGATGGCTGTCCTTTTCAGTGATGAAAAAAATGGACCTGACGGGAATATAAAATATTGGTATGATTTATGAAAAGAGCCCAGCAGCGTTTTCAGTAGGCAAAGTGTTGGTGGATCTGTGATGGTGTGGGCGGCTTTCGGTTTCAACGGTCAAGTGGATTTGGCCTTTTTAGATGGCCGACAGAATTCTCCTACATACATAGAAATACTAGAAAATCATCTTATGCCACTTGCAGAAAACATAGGGGGATGAAATTTGGAATATCAGCATGATAATGCTCCCATCCATACCTCCAATGCTACGAAAAATTATTTAAACTCGAAAAATGTTACTGTTCTTGGGTGGCCACCAATGAGTCCTGAACTAAACTCAATTGAGAATGTGTGGTGCATTATGTCTCGGAAGGTATGTGAGAATGGAGGGCAATTTTATTCAGTGAATGTGCCTTGAAGACAGCCATTGAAAGTGCATGGTACAACTTGGAACCAGAGATATTACAAACCTTAAATATGCCGTTGGAAAAACGTGTATACGATGTCATACTGAACAATAGAAAGACTTGAAACTATTAAGAACATTGTATTGAGCACCTTTTGATGAAATGTCATATATTCTATAAACTTTTGGACACCTAATATTTCCATTTTGCTATATAACTGAAATACAAATTGTTATTTTTTCTAAATATTTCGTTGAATGCAAGTCGCATATGGTTTGATTAAACATATTTGTAATCAATGTTTGTATGTATGCCTTTCCGTTTTGCTAAAACATATATTTGAGTCTATAAACTTTTGGGACAGAGTGTATATATAGTCGAATTTGCAGATATATTATTGAAAACTGATTCTGTGTTTTTGCTATCTGGAGTTTGTTTTCTTTGTATGATATTGTAGTCTCTAACTTGAGAAGTTCAAGTTGGAGTAGTATTTGCTAGATTCCATCAGTGTTAAAGATAACTAGTAACCTTTCCTATTACTGTTGTTAGTTTTGGGGAAGAGGGGGAATGATGGAAAACTGAATGTTACAGTTTCACTATTCGAACTTCAAATTCCTTGTCTTGTAATAATAAGTTCTCGACTCTTTGTTGATTTAAAATTTATTTTCTCCGTATTTCTATTTTTTTTTTTTCCCTGAAACAGTATTTGCTGTGAAAATTACTCCATGCATCAAGCTAAATAGGTTTAAAGTTCTTTGATTCTGTACTATTCATGATGGTTTTTCTGAGTCTTTTACTAAATTTGGTTAATTTTAAATGGGATGATTATTTTTTTATGTTCTTTATATTGTGTATAATTAGTTAAGCATGAAATTTA
>BGPR01048128.1:0-11626 GCA_013235015.1 Araneus ventricosus | reverse complement strand
ATAATTTTTTGTTGATTATATTAATATTATAATATCTAATGTAATATTTTAAGACTTCAATAATAGAATTAGTTTTAATAAGTCAAAATCATTTTTACTCAGATGACAAAAATAAATTGTTAAATGTAATTACAACAAAAAATTATCTTGTGATTTTTAAAAACTTCTGCAGGAAATTAATTTTGGTTGATTAAGCTAATATTGCTCTATCCCTCATGAAATTTAAAACGACAATAAATTTTTTAGAGGAAGTTGCACAATCATTTTATTCCAGTATAAATTGATGGAATGTAATTTCCCTGTGGAAATTCATTTTAGAAGATAAATTTCTGATTTTTCAACCCGAACAAAAACTATATATACCATGTTTTTGTTTTGGGACCAAGATGCTGTAAAAATGTATCAAATCAAAATAGTCTCCAAAATATTTGATTGAACAAACATTATTAATTACAAACATTACAGAAACATAAATTTCAAAAGAACACTGCCCAGAAACCAGAGTGGTTTGTTATATAGTATGAAAGAAAAACCCAATATCGAGGGTATAATAAAAAAAAAAGAGCAATGGAAAGATACACACAAACTTTCAACTATTATGCCCCATATAGAAAAAAATGTTCAATTATGAAATTATAATCTTTAATTAAATAATATATGAAAAAATTTCTTCTTGAAAAATATTGCAAGTTTACGTAAAGAAGTTATATTAATATCATAAAAAATCAAAAATCACAAAATGCAAATCATATTTTAACTCCTTTGTTGAATTCTAAGCTAAGTTCATATCTGTTCATAATTCTTGATATAGAGTTTATCATTATTCAAAACAAAGCGGATAAAATTTTAAAAAACTTGTCCCCATCACTATTCTCTGTTTCTAGGTAAAAGATTATTAATAAACCTTCATGTACTTGTTAAAGCAATGAATTTTTTACTTAATCATCCCTCATAAAAAAATTTAAATTTTACAAAAAACACAATAACCATCATAGTAAATTGACAAAATATTTAAAATTATTGTGTTGTTATATCAGCTTTCAGATTTAATAATAAATCATATATATTTAGAAAGTATTAAAAAACCATGTTTTAAATTTGAAGAATTGTTTATATGAACATTTTACATATCCGCACCATTAATGAGTTAAATTTAGTAAAATAATTCCTCAAATAAAAGATAAAAATTTCTATCACACATTCCAAACTATAAATTCCTTACACTCTTTTCTTTTCCTCAGAACTGAAGTTAGCCAGCGAATATATCACATCATCTCCTATATTTTTCAAGATTATAAAAATAAAGGAATCAAATTTTATATAATATAGATAGCATTAAGAGTATACACAACTTAGAAACGACCTCATTGTAGAGCATTGTTGAGAGCCTAAAAATATCATGAAAATATTCCTATGTCTATATAAAAAATATGAAACAGTTTTAGCAATTTATAAAAGTCTGTAAGAGAGAATAGAAATAATTTAAGAACTTTTTTAGCTTAAGAAGAGAGAAGAAAAGTTCAAGTCTAGATAAACAAAAAAATGTTCTTGTAACAGAAAAAATAAGTTTTTAAAAGAGTGAAGATTCCTTGGCGATGATTCTAAGGAAGCAAAACAAACAAGACACGAGGCCAACCGGGGTCAATCACATGGCAGGAGGACATTCAAACTAACTGAGCAGGTGGGGTTTGTCTACAGAGTGCTATGGCTATGCAGAAGGGATTGGGTGAAATAGATAGAAGAGACGAAAGAGAGGGGGAGAGTTAAGAGAGAAACAAGGTTATTAATTCTAATTTACATGGGAAAAATCAAGATTTGGGTTTTATCAATATCATTATTGGCTTTTCTTAATTGTTGGGGGAGGGAATTTTAACATCCGAATTGTTAAAGAGTTTTATAAATTCATTGAGGATATAGAAAATGTCATTAAGACTATTAATTTTTTCCCTAGGTAGATTAATAACTAGAGTGTTCTCTTTAATACTGTTGAGGTTCTGCTCAGAATTTGGGAGGTTAATACTATCACTTTCCATAGCAGCATATGTGATCGAGGCGTCAACGGGTCTGGATTGAAAGAAATTTGTTTCAGGGTTAGTTTTAGCTTTTGGTTTAAATTTTTCACATCCTCCTCAAGAAGCAAGATGTCCTTCTTTGCCAAAATTTATGCATTTAGTGTTGGCAATTTTTCTCTGATCATTAAGATAAAAAGTCTTATCGTATTGTTGGTGAGCGTGTTCGCCACCCCATTTTAGGCATCTAGCTTTCATACTACAAGAGGCTGCACTGTGGTGAAATAAATTACAGTTAAAGCACATAAGTGTACCAGTTCTTCTTTTAAATTTTTGAATTTCTACTTTCATGTAGAGAATATGTTCTACATTCCAGATGCGTCTGTTATTTTCAGTATTGGGACGTGTGACCTGAAATAATTGAAAGGGGCGTTTAGTACGGAGCCTTGTGAGTTCGATTACTTTTTTATTGTCAGTTTATGATATTCCTCTAAAAAGGCTTAGATTTCTTGGGGTTTTGATTCCCAGGGTAATTCTTTGATAACGACTTTAATGGGTCTGAGCCGTTTGGGTGAGAATACAAAAAATTGAAGATTTTTAGTTGCGAGAAATTTGGTTAGTTTCGTGTGCTGCTCCGGGGTTTTTGTAAATAATTTGATAAGAATTCCTCCTGATTTGGATTCAACTTCACCAAATTCATCATTAACTAACTTTAAATCAGAGGTAAGATGTTCACGTTTTCTTAACATAATAGGGGAGGCAGGAAATTTGGTGTTTTCGCCAGCATCATCTTTGTCAGTTTCAAGATTTTGAAACTTATTAGCATCAATAGAAGGATTAGTTTTATTATTCTCTAATTGAGGAATAGATTTGGCAGTTAACCTCTTTGAAGGAAATTTGAAAGTTTTCTCATTTTGGTTTTTAGGAGTTTTTGAATATTGGGTTGAATTAGATGTTTCATCAAAAACTGAGGATAACGGTCTTTTAGATTGCTTTTTAGAAGGAGTGGATTTATGATGTGCACAGTTAACTACTGGACAACAAAGTTTACTGACCTCAGATTCCAGAGAATTCAGTTCCTTTTGCCAATGAGTCATATTTTGGATAAGTCTAGCGTGGGTGGCAAGCTCGTGCATAAGATCAATATCAAGAAGATATGCGTTAGTAAAATTGTTGGTCAACTCTTTGATGAGATTAGTTTGCCTACGCAGTTTTGCGCAAATTGCAGCATCATCAGTTATCTCAGTTATGAGCGCTTCCTCGTCCATACGGTTTCCCCAACTTGTGCTCTCGATTGCCATCATTTTCCGATACGTCCTCTCTCTATCATGGCTGAGAATCATCAGCACAAGAAAACTTAAACTAATATTACAGCTTCCCTTGAGTGCCAGCACAACATGCTCTTCTACTCAGTCTGAGTGCTTATAAGTTATGAAGGAGAACAAGCGTGGGACAATGCTACAAAGCGAATGAGATTTGGCTATGTAAGCCAGGGGAAATAGAATCTATGAGTTTCAAAGAATTCAGTTTCTAAGTTTGAAGAGTCGCCAAAAGGGGATCAAGTTTGATAGTCTAGAAGTTAAGGAGGCTTCAGTGGGAGAGACCAGTTCGTAAATTAATATGGATAGAGATATTTCCCATTCCTGTAAACGTATTCGAGTTGACAATTGATAAGCGGATTTTTGTGTTCTGCAATTTGGAGAAAGAATTTTCTTGATAGCTTCTTGATGTTGTCTTCTATACTTTCAATATGTAGATCGTTATGGTGGATTTCGTTCCTCACGAACCAGGGAGCATTGGTCATAATTTCTGAGGAATTTATTTTGCAGTGTTAGGATTTTCTTGCGGTGAGTTTTAGCCGTTAAACCCCAAATCTGGGCAGAGTACGACAGAATAGGCCTCAGGACTTGTTTAAAAAGAAGCACTTTGTTGTTAAATGAGAGAGAAGAGTGGCGCCCTATGAGTGGAATGATTCGATGAACTTTGTTCCAGCTTCATCATCATTATATTTGGCGTGTTATCTAAAATTTAGTTCGCTGTCGAAAATTAAGCCAAGATATTTATCTTGATTTTCCCAAGACAGTTCAATGTCACAGAAAGTGAGGGGCTTGAGAACTTTATTAGAGTGGCCTTTGCGGAACATTATGGATTTTGTTTTTTCAGTGTTTATTGCTACTCTCCAGTTGGTGCACCAATTTTCAGTTCTGCGAAGTTGAACTTGAAGTGTCTGGATTAAGAATTTAATGTTGCTTCTCTGCGTGAGGATGGCGGAGTCGTCTGCGAAAAGGAAGTTGAGAGAAGCAGTTCATAAATGATGATACACATTTTTTCAATATTTTTGACCCCCTCCCCCAATTTGTCACACTTTACCATACCCCCTCCCCCCCTTGTCACATGTAACGCTATATATGACATAAACATGTACTTGCAGTTCAGAAACAATGCACTACGTTATAGATTATATCTCAAATTTTATTTTTAACCTTTAAATACGTGTTTTAATGACATTTGTGAGCATAACAACAATAATTATTATATGTGTACTTATTTTGTGTGAAATAAGATTAAGGTTTACGACAAAAAATCTAATTAATATACAATAGTAACAAAATATTAATATAAAAGAGCAATTGTAAACAGAAGTAGTTTGGAATTTTATATATTTTGCTTTAAATCTTAACTTTACTTTATGAACACAAAATACTCTTAAACACATTGAATTTTTTTTTAAAAAAACCACCTCAATAAGATCAACCTGTTTGTGCCACTACCAGTTCTACCACTCACCCAGGTGGGGCGACGTATCTTTTGTTGGACATTTTAAGGGTGTGACAGGGGGAGGTTTCTTTCTAATGGTGAAGAATTTCTGCTGCTATCATATTCTCAGAACCTACCTTGAATGCATTTTTCGAAAAGAAAGGAATATAAGTGAGAAAAATCATATGAAAGTTGTTTTAGCCCCGATTAAAAAATACCCTCAAATTCTGGTAATTTCAAAATAACTCAAAATTTAATCGGCTGATTTTAAATGTTTTTATTTTAACCAAAATGTGTGATGTCACACTTCTTGTTACCCCCTCCCTCCCCCTTGTCACAAACTGTCACAATTTCACGAACCCCCTCCAAGCGTGACATCATTTGTGGACGGACCCATAAATAAAATAGCACCTTTTTGTCGATGGTGAGAATAGAGTTTCTTCATATTAGCGAATATTGTGCGCGAAGGGCTTTATTAAATTTTTCTCTGGCATAATCAGTGCTATATTTTAAAAAGAGGTTTTTTTTTGTCTAAGATAACTCCGAGGTATTTAATCTCATTTTTCCAATTAACTAGTGTATCTTAATATAAAATTTGGAAAAGCGGAAATTTGGGCTAATGTATTATAGATAACCTGTGGCAACAGCGTATTCCTGCATACGCAGTCAACTGTCTTGCTCATGCGTAGCAGAAGAATTGAGTCCTATAAAGGCTCGGACATTATCTGTCATCTTTCTCTTCTAGCACTGTTATCAGTTATGTTTCTGTTGTCAATATCTTAATTTAAATATCATTTACTTTACCTTTACTTTTGTCTTGTTACGTTATTAAAGTTGTTATAGTTACTATGAGATAACTTCTTTAGCGGTTTATAATACACCCTCACTCCTGCACGAGCCAGTTAGAACATGCATTCCTGTATGCGGTGTTCGTATCAATACAAGTTACCTTGAATAAATAGATGCAGTAGCTAGTGATGATAACTATGTCAGTTTACTACCACCGCAACAAATTCCAAGGAGAAACCGTTAAGCGTAACCTCCTAAAAACCACACAAAGTTTCAATTTGTGCTTCTATACAGAGGATAAAATTTTTAATTACCTTTAGCATCGATATCATTGGTTGTTATTAATAAAGCCGAAGATGATATTTTTTTTAAAAACGGTGAATACACCTAACGTTAAAAAAGAATGATTAGAAAAGACAAAAGTGAATATCAAGCAATATTTGAAACAACAGTCTACAGATCAGAAAATGTCGTTTCCATTTGGACGTTGTACAGCGCCACCTCTAAGTAGAATCTAGGATTGTCGTCATTTTGCTTTAAAACAGAACGCTACTCTAGTGTCTTACATCAAATTATTTTTTACAGATTCAAACTGCACAGGATTAAAAATTATTAATGAATGGGCTCTACTTAACACATTACCGTCGCCAAGATGAATTTTTTTCGCTCCAAATTGATTTCTCGCCAAATGTGATAGCTTTGTTCATTTTGTTATCAACCCTAAAACGTTGCGAGAATTTGCATACGACTGTCTCTTTCTTTTGCCTTCCGACGTTTGCACACATTGAGGTTTATTTTTTTTTAACCCTAACCACGTTACGGTAGATTTTTTTTCTCTTTTTTGGTTCATTGCAGGACCTTTCAAAATTCTCGTTATGCCTTGTTTCTCTGTTTTATTAGAGCTATTGCCGAATTGTATCCCCCATAAACTCGAGACTAATTCAAATGAAGTAAGTTCTTCTTCCTACTTTTTCATAATTTTAATAAATTTTACAATAATTTTATTGCATTATTACATTAGCAAAATTTTTGCCCATTTTCTTGTTATTGTGATTTTCTATCGATAAAAATTTAGCAAAATTTCCTGAATTTTTGTCTCTTTCCTGGTTTTAATTTTGTCGTATACAGCGAAGCGCGGATTGGGGGGCTTGCCTCCCCCACACTTCATTCAGAAAAAATATATTATTCTCAGTAAGCATTTCATGCTTTCCGGCATTTTTTAAAAATTCTCTTAGCAGTAATTCTCGTTCATTTTACCTAAATTTGTTTCAATTTTATAACATTTTTTCAACTTTTCACCAATTCTGCAAATCGCCGCCATCTTGCAACCATTCAACATGGCGGATGTTTGGTGACTTTTTGGATGGTTGGCGCGATTTTGCCTCTTTGGCCAGAAACCGCGACGAGGTCTTACCTGTTAATGTTGCATGTATAGAGACCGTGTTATTCTCGGTAATTCAAAAGGCCATATGTCAGGAGTGGGGAAACTTTTTGCTCTGAAAGACCCCAATAAATTTCGGGAGTTGGGCAGAAGGCCGCAAAATCAGAATTTTAAAGGTTATTGATTTGAAATCATTATTATATTACAGACAAGTGTATTATTTTAATGCAAATTGTAAATAACTGGTAAAGCCGTATAAGAAACTTAAAAAGGCCGCTGCTTCTGGTATATGTGTACTAATTCATATTTGGGTTAAGGTTAGTAGTTCTGCCACACATAATCCGACAACAGTAGTGAGATGTGCATTACGGAGTTCCGCTGCCTACGAAGTTTATCAATGCACATCTACTTTTAATTTTAGACTGTTATTTACATTATATTAGTTATTAATTCGAGTTCAGAATTCAATTTGAAATATAGAGTATTTTAAAAAATATAGTCTCACAAAGTGTTTTTTAAATTACGAAAATTTAAATAAGGCCAATTTTTACATCTGCCGTTTACTAAATTTCGCTTAATTTATCAAACTTTCGATTCAACTTCGTTAATAGTGAAGTAGAGTTTGTTCTCTGTAAAAACATTTCTGATAATGCCGGAAACTTTTTCTTGCCTGGTACTCAGGAGGAATTTTTGGTCATGACCAGGTATCGAAAGAATAGTTATCGTGAAACTTGTCTCCTCAGTGTTTGTCAGTAAGTAATTTTTAGGATGCTCAATTCGCTCGAGAACTGTACCGCTGTACAATGTTTTTAATCAGTATAGCACAATAAAAAAATTCTTCCATAAAAAAACTTTAAAATAAAATTGTTCAATTGCTGCATACGAAAATGCGTTTAATAATTCATTATTAAAATTACAGCATTATTCTCGTGAAGAAGGAATATTTCCTTTCCTTTCTTCATCAATCTTCTCGTCAAATCCTTAACTATAAATCCGACACAGATTAGTCCACTCGACTCTCCTTTGAGCTATCACGGCAAATCCCATCAACAATATTCCAGGATGCTTTTTTTTTATTTCCCCGATAAAAAATTGTATATCGATACCATAGAATTTACTTACCGTTATGTCTGATCGCTCTGTGATTTATCTCAAATTTGAAGTCAACATGAAATATAATAGATACAGTATAAGGATAAATAATGATAGACGAGTAAAATAAATACATGAATATAAGTTATATATAAGTTAAGGAAATCGTTCTAAAACGAAAAAGAAAATTTACCGTACAGGAGTTGATCGGATATGCGCATCGCTCACTCAGACGAGTCAAAAAGGCGGTAATTGGGGATCCGGTGCAGTTACGATTCCGCTGAGATACCTCTGGAAAATGCTTAGGAAAACAGCCGCAAGATGGATGTAAGTTGTCGCGGACTGCCCGTCCGAAATTAAGGTACCACTCGCTGCATTTCGGGTGCAGAAGCAGGCGCCTTCAGCAAGCACCACCAAATCTGAAGACAGCGCCATCTGGCGAGCAGACACTGTAACCAATCGTTCGAACGGTTGGAAAGGACCGGAATTAAAAAAAACAGGTCATGTACGTGATTCCTCCGTTCATTCCGGACTATATTTAGCAAGGACGGAAATTCGGGTTGTGAAGGTTTTCATGAAGAGGTGGAGGGCACCAAACATTTTGCATCATTCAACATTCTTACGAGTTTCGAAACGTGTTATTTAAAAAATAACACGATTTATGGGCAGACTTACGATAGAGTCATGATCTACACTTTAATAATTGCCAGCATTCTGGACGCTGACGTTCTTGAATGTTTAAAAATCAAAGAAAAGGTATGTGGAAAAAATTCATTTATTAATAAGATTTAGTCTTTTTAAAATAACGGTACATTAGAGTTATTCTATTTATAACATATTTCAAGACTTGAATAATCATTTATGGATAATGTTTATCTCGTGTTCTAGATTCACTTTCTTCTGGAAACTTTATATAAAATAAAAAATTAAAAAGAATGGCGAACAGAGGGAAAAAGAAACTATACACCTGCACGTAGTTTTTTCATTTTTACCTCTAAATCTGATATTAAAAATTACTTTGCAGGTACATTATGATAGTTGCCATGCAGGAACGCAACTTTATTTATTCTTTAAGATAGCTGCGGTGTAAATTTGTAGAGTAATTTGAAATGAAATAAATCAAAAAGTCTTTCCAAAGACTTGTCTATGTTTTGCAATTTTGATGTATCCTGAATATAATATATGCAAAAAATATAATACCAATAAAGATTTGATGATCATGCATCATATATCTTAATGCAACTCAACGAGAATCAAAATAATTAGCGATTATTTCCATTCCTTCGAGCATAGACAAGAAATCTCGATTTTACTATCTAACGTTAAACGATGGTATTAACACAGTAACTCGACGTTTACTTGGGTTTTAAAATCACTGCAGTTTTATTCTAAGTAGGCGGTTCATTTTTACAGGCGTGAATTTCAATATTGCCTACATCAAGTGTGTTGATATATTCCTAACATTTATGTCATGTAATAATATAGAAATAATATTTTATAGCGAATAAATTGCTTTTAAAATAACTATAATTTAGTCTCTTTTTAATATTTTAATAACCATATGATGAATTATATTAATTTCCTTTTCTATGGTGTATTTTCTTCACGAAATTTCATTTGAAATCAAAAAGAATTGGAAAAAAGGAAATAACATGTCTGCTCATTTTTTACCCTCTGAAGTAGTGTATATATATATAAAAAAAAAAAAAACTTTGCAACTCTTTCGTGTTACTTAATATTGACACGATCACATCTTTCTTTTTTTTTCCCCCAAATGGCTGAACTGAAAGTTCGAGAAATAGTTAGGAACAAAATAAAATTAAAAGTTCCCAAATAGAGTAAATACATTGTTTATATTTCGCTATTTTGAAATGCTGTTAACAAAATTAATGCAGGCTGTCTACTAAAGACATTTGCAACCCACTCACCCCCGTCTTAATTTCAGAACTACTGCAGTCTTAATGTTTTATTTAGTTGCAGTAACGAGGCTGCGCACAACGTTAAGAGACCGCTTACAGCGCTACCTGGCGGAAATTGCTGAATTATGGACCTTATCTTGAAAACTGAACGTTACAAGGGGGAAAGTGTACTGCCAAGTTCTATTATATCATCGATTTTGTACAAAAAGGCACTTTCTGGATATTAATACTAATAGCATAACTACCTCAAGCTTTTTTTTTTTGTTCGCGATATCCCACACACTGTTACACCTTGAAACGTGTAAGAAAGAGTGAGAAAAAAAAAATGTTATCATACAACACTTTTATTTTCATTAATCAAACTGTTTTCCGTTAGCTACAGTACACACTTGGACCCTTATATCAATTTCACGTTGCACACTCTTTAGCATATTAGGTGTCACTCTGGCCCGCGCATGAAGGCCCTGCTGTATTGGCCGAGAGGTCTCTAACGCCACTCCTGTTTGCAAATGAAGCACCTAAAATATTCTTAGCATAAAGATCTATTGGAAATGATAATAATTATTAGCTTAATAGCGTCTAATATATAAGTTCTAAATTTCTTGAATTGTATTTCTCCTTTATTGACTTACGTTCTATGAATATTAGATTGAATTTGCTTCTAAATAGATTTATTTGTATTTCTTGGAGGAAATTGGCTTTCATTCTTCAAATTTAAGTTAATTTTGAGACATTATCAGGTCTTTATTCGATTAATTTAAAAATTGCAGTCTATTCTCAGTCTTTGAAAATGCCGTTTCTAGAAGAGAGTGAAGCAAACAAAAATGGATTTCTCAATTTAAGACTTATGATCGTTGATTATTAGCTTGAATTTGCATCAAGTTCGATTTATTTGTGTTTCTTGCGGAAAATTGTATCTCATTCTTGAAGTTTATGTTACCTTTTGGCGTTTTCATGTTTTTAATAAAGTGTTTTAAAACTGAAGGCTGATTTTAAATATTTGAAAAATGTCTTTGCCTGCAGAGAAATTTATTTCCTGCTATTTAGACGTATGGTCTATGAAAATTAATTTGAATATACATGGAGAAAGATTCGACACTCATTTGCCTAATGTCCATCTGATTTTTATAAAATTTCGTGGGAGACAAGTGAAGTCGATTTTCTTTAAACTGAGCAAATTTCAAGGTTCTGCGATTTTCAGTTTCTACGCTATGATTTTGTCTCACAAGAAAGAGAAAGCGAACGATATAAAATGAACGATGGGATGAAAAACAACAAACTTTGACTAGCAGTAGAGTCGTTTGTCTCCTTGCTCAGTGGAATGTTATTTCCCCATAATAAGGTAATCATTCTGTAAGTGGAACGCCATTCAAATTCCCATCAAATCTTAAGCTGGACATTCACCGCCGATCCAATCCATTTGGAAGACTTCTTAGCAGACCTCTTTCATTTTTAGTTCATAAAATTTGGTTAATTATTAAAACTATCATCAATATAATTATTAATCAAAACTATTTATTAAAATTAATATCAATATAATTAATTGTCAAATTAAAATTATAATGTTATTAATTATGATTCATAATTATATTAAAATGCAAGTTCAATAATAGATTTTTCCTCTACTCTCTTTATGTTAACGACATTCCAAAAACACATAAAACATTATTAGGTATGTA
>BGPR01048127.1:0-11626 GCA_013235015.1 Araneus ventricosus | reverse complement strand
AAAACAACACAGACTGCAACTGCAAGATTTTCAGAGATTTAAGTTAGACAAAAAAATGTTCCTTCCCTTCCTTTTTCTATTCTTTATTTAGAATTTTTTGAAGAAATTCAAGAATTGATTGCGTAATGAGCTATCTACTTGTTTTATTAGCTAAATTATGAATAGGTAATATTGTAAAACTTATATAATAAATTCCAGAATTGAATAATACATTTACATTAAAATATTAGTTATGGTGTTATCACGTGTCATTCCATGGTGTTATCACATTTAGTCCAATTGAAAAATTTAAAAGAAGGTATTTTTAAAAAAATCTGTTATTAGAAAAACTGTCATTGCATGAATATTATGTAAACATACCATCAGAGAAATTTCGAGTATCTAATATTTGTGGCAGGCATCGCAGACAGGATAAGTATTTACCGAAGCCAAATGTAAAAATTTAAACTGTAAAACTATATGTGTAAGTGGATAGAAAATTTGTTTATTGGAATGGATAGTTAAGATAAGTCGTTTTGGAATATCTGATATATATAAGTGTTTGTCTTTGAATAAGCATCTTTTTGAATTCAATATATCTATTTTCAATATAAATAAATCTGTCTATAAAAAAATTAAAAACTTTGTAATGTTAAATATTTGGCATGAGAAAAATATAAAATCATTTAACAATTATATCGAATCTCAAACTTCGATGATCTGTAATAAATAAAACATATTTTAGTTTTGCATGGATCTTTTATTGTTCTTAATTTACTAAGATTTATACAAAATACTTTAACACTTTTCAATATTTCGTTTTCGGTATGAAAATTTGCTTAAAATGTAATCGGGCCAGCCATATTCTTTTATAGAGATCGATATAAAGAGGTTTTTTTCTGTTTGAATTTTCTTTTCTTCTTGCGCAGGTGTCGAAGGATTACTTAAGAGAAAAAAAAATCTAAATTTATACATGTACATTGATGATAAAAGTCTTTTCATCACCATCAATGGCAATTAATGATGCTCTCTCGCCATTCAAATTGAAACTTAATTAGAATTTGCTACTCTATCAAATTTCCTACTCCTCTATAGAGATGATCTTAAAGGTTTTTTCCCAGGCTTTACATGATTTTTTTTTAATTCATAGATTAATTAAGTTCCAAACTAGCTTGTTTAACACGAGTAACACTCCTTTTTATTGAAATTAGTTTGAGAAAAATCAAGCGAAAACTGAATGTGCCTCTTTCTCTAAATACACTCTTCTTCTCTTATGAAAAAAATCAATTGGGAACACAGCAAAAGACTTCGCTTCAACTGAGTGTCTTAAATCAAGATTATTCATCCATTTTTTTGCATAAAGGGAACACTAAGTTTGAAAGAAAATTTTAAATTAACTAGGAAATAAGAGGGATTGAATAAAAATATTTTTGAAATTCTAATAAATAGTACGAAAGAAGATTTGAAGAAATAAGATTAAATTATCAAAAATTTCGCTCAAGGAAATATACTTACATATTGTCTAAGTACTTAATTCCAACAAATTAAAAAATCATCTTAATTCTTTGCGTCCAATAAAATTTTTCCAAAAAATATACTTTCAAAATAATCATACACAAGTTCAATTCAAATAATTTAATTAAATTGGAATTAGTTTATAAAAGTTACATCTCTGATGTCTGAAATGTGTCTGCTTCAGTTCATTTTCATTTATATGCAATTTTGTAAATGCTAAGAAGTTCATATTTCTGCTACAATTTCAGATTTAATCATTTTTAATAATTTTAATTAAACTGAAATTTCCTTTTATTTTAATTCATATTTTCTGTGTAAATCATTATTTATTGATACATAATTATAATACGAATAACCGAAAAATCGTAATGTTCTAATATTGCTTCCTGCTTGCAATTAATTCTTTTTATTACTCAATGAACGTCTGCAACCTTCTAATTTTCCTAATATTCAAAATTTTGTATTAAATAATTTATTTTAAGGCTAACTTATGAAATGATACAATGTATTCCATTTCAATATAAACTTTTGACATTCTTAAACATGTTAAGCATAATTATGGGAAAAGAACGGAATAAATGTATAGCGTATTTTTGTTTCATTAATTTCTTAATCCTTAATATTCTTTTGTTTCTGATTTCTTAATCAGACACTCTGGGTGCTGTAATTTAGTCTGCTTTTATCGGTAGATGTTACGTCCTGGAGGTTTTTGAAAATAATTGAATGCAAGAAAACCAGCATTTTCTTCAGACTCATGCAATTTACGGTAATATTTGACTGTTATGATTGTGCCAATTTACATGCGAATTATTTGTTTATTTATAGCGGATTGTTATTTTTGGAGTATTTGAAGGAAATGGTCTGGAACAATCTCTCATTTTGTAAATGAAACATACTTTCCTAATTTTAGTGGGCCTTCAGATTGCTTTCAAATGTTTATTGTGCAAATTCAGAGTAGCAAGAATAAATGGTGCGAGGGATATAAAATTACCCCACTCACTTTCAGATTTATTGACATCGGGCTTTACAAACGTAAATTAAATAAAAATATTGCCTTCTTGTCTGGAAGACTGGCGCGCCCGGTTCATCTACGCCACTTTGTCTACTCCTCCCTACGACACTGAGTAAAGTTAAGAAACCTATCACACTTCTGTGGTACATTATTGCTATTCATGTTGGGATGGCGGTTACTCAGAAAATAACCGGTTTTCGATTATCCAGGTTTTTTTCACCTCCGGTTTAACCTGGCGATTATAACCAATTAATATAACTGGTTTTCGGTTGTGTTTTTTCTATGAAAAACTTTATTTGTAGACACAATTTTGTATTAATATTGTTTTCACATAAATCAATCTATTGACCAATAATTATCTGTTCATAAGGACTCTTTCGAACTGCCCCTTTCTTATATTTGTTTGCACAAAATGACGCGTCTTGTGTTTATCATTGTGGTATAGAGGAGGCGGTTATTGCAAAAATAACTGGTTTTCTGTTATGCAGGTGTTTTTCACATACGGTTTAACCTGGCGGTTATAACGACTCAAAATAACCTGTTTTTGAAGTAACCAGTTTTTGGTTTTTTCATAAAAAGTAAACAAACGCCGTTTGCAGACCAAACTTTTTATTAGAATTGTTTTTGCAGGAAATCAATCCTTTGGCCAATATTTATCTGTTCATAAAGATTCTACAAGTAATCCGCCAACAAACAGACGCCTCAAGGAAGAGGTGGTCGTTGATTGTCCTAAGATGATGACATTCAAAGCTTCATAACTTGGTAAATTTTAGTCTAATCGAAACTTAAAGCGAGCTTATTTTCATATCCGGGTTTTTTGCTCCGTTATTGGATTTAAAAAAATAAGCGGTTATAACCAGGACAAAAAATAACCAAAAAACCAGTTCACCGAAACAAAAAATAGTTAGGTTTTCCCCATCCCTATATTCTTTTGTTTCGATCATTATAACAATAATGGCATGCATCGGATGAAAGTTCAAATGACAAGCTATTCATTTCATATGAATTCTTCTTCCGTTGTTACTTCTTTTTTCAATGTCATGGCGCTATTCGAATACAATTCATCATTCGCTGTTAGAAGCTTTGATAGGAAATAAACAGAGCGAGTCAACGAAAATTTTATTTCTCAAAACAAAAAAGTGTTCGTCAGAAACCAAGCATAAGTTTGAAAAAATCTAAAAGGGGCCAAGCTGTCAATTACGAATGCAGACTCTTCATGTCGAACTTTCTGAAGAAAATTGAATTCTTTATTTTATGCTTTCTTTCCCAATCACTTAGTCTGCTATGAATAAAAAGAGGAAATCCTGAAAGCGTCTTCTTTGGATTTCAAGCGAAAGAGGAAAAAGAATTTATCGTCTAAACTTTGGAAGATAAGAAGGAGTTAAAAGGTCTGAAATCTGTCACGTTCACTTTTGTCTTCACTTTCTCTTTTGTTTTAAGTGACTGCTTTTGCATTTTCTAAAACTTTTCCTGTGCATATTGTACTTTCGGGAAAAAGTAATCAAAAGTTAGAAATCTCCATTATAATCATGGTTAAGATTGTTTATTTTAACTTCTTTTAAATTTTTCACTAATCAATTCATTTTAAAGGAAATATTTAATTGGTTGAGGCATAATTATCTATGGGTGTGATAAATTTACTTATTTACTTGTTTATTTAAGAAGTTATTTCAATTGATATCAACTAATATGCCATTATAATCTCTTTCTTATTAACTTTAATACTATTTGAGTCTCTCAGAAGCCAATGATGGTAAGTCTACTTTTTTGATATTTTCTGATTTTTGTAAATTTTAATGGGATTAATTATATTCTTTTTATTTATTGAAGGATTTACTCTTTGCTTCATTAGAAGACTTTATACAGTGAGCCCGTTAAAGTCCGTTGTCACCCCAATGATTTCTGAACGGCAAAAGCTATAGTCATAAAAGTGAGGTCTAGGTATAGTAAAGTTGCCATGGGCTACGCAAGGAAGCCATTTACAGCGCCACCTGGCGGCAAAATTCGGAGTTAGCGTTCTTATCTCAAAAACGGTACAAAATACGGGAAAAAAGTCAATTACAAAGTTGTTCATCATCATCGATTTATTACGAAAAAATATCTTGCGCCCAAAGATGATACAAATGAAAAGCACAAAACGCACATTTGCTTGATCACGTTGAAGAAAACTGCACTTGTCGGAAATGAGGCTCATCTATCTGTCATGCTCAAAATGGTGTCCTTAGCAACAATACACATCTGGTCACGGGACAGCATTTCCCGCTGCACATTGTACAAAATGGCAGCTGACACGCTGGCACAAGCGAAGCTCCTGCAATGTTGGTGGAGTTGTTGCGTACACTCTCTGTTTGATGTATCCCCACAGAAAAAAGTACAATGGGTTCAGGTCAGGTGAACGTGGAGGCCATTCTACGCAACCACCATACGCGATGACTTGTTGCTGGAATGTGTCCCGAATGTACTGTTGGATACTTGACATCTGGTGCGGAGGGGCGCTGCGTGTTGGAACCATACATTCCAGGGGTCACTCAATGGCAAATGGTCTACAAAATCGGATATTAAGTACTTCCTTTTCTCTTTTCTTCCGCGTTATGTCGCATTAGAATTTTGGGAGTTGCGAACCAAACAAATATGCATTTAACGCCTTCTATTTTTAACATTACTGTACGGAAAGTACCTTCTCTTACTAAATCTGTAATGCTGAACAACTTTGTAATTGACTTTTTTCCCGTATATAGTACCGTCTTTGAGATAAGAACGCTAACTCCGAATTTTGCCGCCAGATGGCGTTGTAAGCGGTTTCCTTGCGTAGCGCATGACAACGTTGCTATACGTAGAACACACTTTTATGACTATAGCTCTTGCCGTTCAGAAAAAAATTTTGGTAACAACGGACTTTAGCTGGCACACAGTATAATTTTGCTGATGTATTAAAACTCATTAATTTTTTGCATTTTTCTCTGGACTTAACAGCATTGGCTTCTGAACAACAAATTTAACCATATTTAGGGGAACATTTAATTTTCCTAGGATGTACAAATCGATAAGAAAAAATGACTGGAACTAGAACTGACATGTGTTATTTTAAGTGACTTTTATTGAACACTAGGAAATATGTTTTTGCTATTATTTCACTACACCACCTACCTAAGAAAAATCTCTTAAAATTGTGACCGCCTCTGAAAGCAATAAAATATTGTAACGATTCATTTAATTATACAATTTATGTTCCAAAAATTAATACAACCTTTGAATGACTGCTGTCTAAACAATTAAAAAACCCAAACCATTAAAGTACGTAACTCAAATTAAATAAAAAGAATGTAAAATATTGCAACTTATCCATTGTTTCGTTGCTCAAATTAAGCATGCATTTTCGGTTTTATAATATAGATAAATAAGGATAAAACATTCCTCATGAGTTATTGGTGAGGTCTCTAGTTTCAGTTTAGGTATATAAGAAATCATTTTAATAGCCAAAAGTGTATTCTGATGTAAGTGTTGTAACAATCACATGCCTATATTTCTCTGTAATGACTTATTTTGCAATACAATTCCAAAAGAAGGTTCCAGTTTATGTATCAAATAAATGTCATTCCCAATAAACAGGAGAAACACTGCAAATGCTAGGGATACATCGAAAATATCCCGCGGGGAATCTTATAAGGTTTCCAGCCATCTCGCCCTCATTCTTCCGGCATTAGACGTCAATAATCGATAGAATAACTGTCATAACACACGTAATTGGGGGTATAGTGCAACCTGGTAGGCGTCTAGTGTTTCTTCTGAAGGAGTAAATCGCTGCATTCTGAGGGAATATGACACAAATAACCTGAATGGCACAAAGAATAACGAAACGCCAGAGATATTTACAAAGCTTATTGTTTTCAGTTATTGTTCAAAATTGCAGTCGATTTATTCTGATATTGTCTTGTTTATTTTCTACATACGCCTGTTAGAAATATGTTTGCAATAGTGTTGAATAGAGAAAACTGAACATAGTAAATAACTTACTCTTTGGCTTAGGATGTTTACTGAAATACAGGGTATCGCAAAAATTCTATATGCACGTTAAAAATTATTATTCGGTAAATATTATAAACTAGAAAATCACCCGTCATGATATGACGGGTACAAATTGCCTCTTCATTCTAGAGATTTCCCGTCAAATTTGACGTGCTTAAATAGATATATATGCTAGAGAAACGTTTAACATTAATTGAAAACAAATAAAATAAGCACATGCTTTATGACAGGAAATATTTCGTTTATTTAAGTATTTCTTTATTCAACAAATCATCGTGGGATCCAAAAAATGCATCGTGTCGTCCAAACAATATCACGCACATGATATAACATTGACGTAATTTACTACTTTCTATTAAAAAACGGAAATTAATTTGAAATATATGATTAATATAATTTAAAATTTCTCGGAAACTATTGATTGTAAAGAGATAAATTTGATATCAATCGGTAGGAAATTTTATTTTACTATTTTAGAGCTATTAAATTCAAATTAGAGCGACAATTACTTTTTTCAATTTAAAATTACTGAAATTTAGGTTCAAAAACAATGAAATAATGCTGTTTAACGTGTCGCAGTACTATGGCGCGAGTTTTACAGTTGGTGACGTCAGACCGTTACCGAGAGATCTGGGTATTACATTAGTAGTTAAAAATATAATTCGGTTAAAATTGCATAATGCTTTAATAATTATTACACGAATGAAATACATTTCATTTTCAAAATATTTTAGAATCTACAAGCATTATTTAATTGTTTTGGCAACGCCTGTTTTCACACTACCCTTCCATTTTGGTCCTGTCACTGTTGACTAAGAGAATCAAGGGAGTCACAAATATCACGGAATAATTTGTATGCATTTATGTGGCTTCTGGTTTAATGGTTGCTCTCAATTGAGGAGATACTTAAAGGATTAAGTCTACTCTATGAAACCTGCAACAGTAGCTGAATTCAGAGCAGGCATTGAACGATATTTCGCAGAATCCGCCATTACCCCCAAAAGGCGAAACTGTTCTTTCAGCTGGATAAGTCTTCTGAAACGTTCGTGGTATATTCTTTTTGCATTTATGGGAAAAGGCAAAAAGATTAACATGCAGAGGGGTCGCTCTCTATACCAACAGGAAAAGTCGCGCTTATTTTCTAGATACACTGTTGCAAAATATCAACTTTTAAAAGGGTAATTATTAAAATTAGATTGTATTTGGGAAAGGGTTAATAAGTACAATTATTTAAAACAATTTTTATTTAAAGAGGAATGGAAACGATGTTAACATAACGCACAAAAATAATACAAAATGACTGAAGAATTAGCTGATTGACGTGTAAACGAAATAAATGAAATTACCAATTTTTTAAAATAAAATTTGCATTTGGAATATAATACTGTAAAGACAATATGGAAGTAAAAAAGGAATTGAAATGTAGATATAAAAAGCAAGAAGTCAGTTTCATATTCATTTCATTGCAAAAATTGTTTTCATCACTGAAATGGAAATTCGTAGAGACCTATTACCGCCTCGAATCCCAAACGATGACTAACAGTTCGTCGAATGCAGCTGAAAGAATAGCCATGATCATGTTTTCGTAGCGCCTTCTGGAAAAAGGATATAAAGCGAAATTCTTCTCTAGAACATCTCTCTCCGGGACGGTTAAAGGACAATATTATGCTTCGTTGCTGGGTCGTTAAAATAATGAAATAAAGGAATAACGACCCGCGAAGCGAAAAAGATTATTTTTAACCACGATAAGGAACCAGTACGCAGTTCTACAATTTTGAGCGCAAAAATATGCGATTAATAATACCAAGTTCTTTCTCATGTCCCATATTATTAAGATTTGACTTCTCCGGTTTGTTATCAATTCCAAAACAATTGCTTGTAGAAAGAAATTTTCATCGAGCAATGAGGTGATTGCTGAAACAGCTACCTAGTTTAAAGGGCAGAGTAAACTGCATTATATGAATAGAATGAAAAAACTCCAGAATTATTAAATTAAGGTTAAAAGCAGAAAGCTATTTATTCAAAAAAAGTCTTTTGAAAAATATTCTCCATGCAATCAAGTAGAAATAAAGAAACGTCGTGAAGTCCTTGTGTGAGGAGAAAGTCTCCATCAAGCACAGAAATAGCCGAGAAGATAAATATGAACCATTACACGCTTTGCAGCTCGACCAATGTCTGTCCAAGATATGACTTATAGGGAAAGTCACGTGGCGTACATTTGTATTTTGGAGGATATTGATGGTCAGAGAAAATAACTAATGCTCTGTTCAAGTATAATTTTTAAGATTCTTATAAAATAAAATATAACTTGTTATATATGAGCATGCTAAAACAAAGTAAACAAGGCATATCAAGAAGCAAATCATAAACTAAAAATTCATTAATTAAGCAATACAACCAAATCTAAAATAAAAACTAAAGAATTGAAAATATTATAGATAATAAGATCAAAATGTAAGTTTAAACATTTAGATGCTAACATGAAAAGAACTCTGTTGCTATGAGAAATATTGAAAAAGGCAATCCAAGTATATGGAGTTTCCAACTATTAAGTTAGTTGCTTGGGTGTTTACAAGCTTTAGCCAGGTTAAATCAATTTTGCTTTATATCAATTTTTCAATATATATATAGTTATATATTTTTTTAAACCATTAAAACTCAAATAATATTTTCATCATATACACTTATTAATCCCTCATTTATATATATATATATACTAGCAGTACGCGTACGGAGTGGCCCGTGGAATCAGGTCACGAAAAAGTTTTGAAATCAAAATCAAAACAAAAGATACAAATTATTGGTTTTCCCGCTTATTTTTCTTCGCGATAATGACATTTGACAGTACAGAGTAAAAATTAAACCGATATTTTCGGAAAAGTTTTTTTTAGGATTTAAAAGATTGATTCCTATTCCTCTATTCCTACCAGGTAAAATGTTAAAGAATGAAAACCGAATGAAATCTTAAATGATTTCAAATGGATAAGAAAGAAAATGAAACAGACTCGAAAGATACAGACAAACATAATTTCTATAATATTTAAATATATCCAAAATGAATCAAAGAAGAAAAGAAAAAGAGAGATTAAATCTTTTACTTCAGATTTAATCTTTGAAGCCATATTATGTAAATAGCTCCTTGAAATCATATTTAATTTTTTCTAGTCTTCTTTAACTAAAGATATCAGCTGTTTGATTTGATTTGATTTTATTTGAAAAAGGGTTTTTTGGGATTTTCAGCTACAAAGGCTATTATCCCCTATTAATTCCAAAGTTCTTTTCAATCCGTAATCAAAAAAGAAGGAACAATTGCCCTCATTGGTCTAGATTATAGCCGATTTGATTCGGTCAAGACTAAAAAATTGGCGCCCTCCTAGAAGGGTTTACAAATTCTTTTTTTTTCATATCAGCCGTATACTCGACTGTCAAACAGTATAAAAACGAACAAATTAGAAGAATTATCTGTCGTCGCGGAGCAAAGGGGTTATGTCGTCATGCGATTTCGACGAAATGCATGTTGGGAAAATACGCCACGCGACCTTGATTAGAACCGATTGAAGAACCATAAAGAGAATTTTGAGGCGAAAATTTTTTAACGCTTCAGAAAAAAAAAAAATTAAAATTCAACCAACTATTCAATTTTAACCATTCTTGTCTTAAATCACGGAGAAACGTTATGTTTATTACTTCAACAAATTTCAAATTGATAACAAAATTAGAACTGCGGATGCGAGAAATTGAAATACCAAACAAAGCTTTTTAGGCTTTTTAGAAAATTTTTCAAAATTCAGTTAATTGCGTTAGAAATTCAAAACTAACTTCATTAGAACGGAAATCGCATGCTCTTTTCGATGGTGTATATATTTTTGTCGTCTATTCTATTGAGAAATTAGTGCGAAAAATCAATCAAAACATCACAAAACATTAAATAAAAAATTTTCTAGATTAGATTTTAACATTTCGGCTTCGAGGTGCATTCAGGCACCATTACGACAACCTGTGTGCCAAATTTCAAGGTTGTAAGTGCGATAGATTCGTCTGGACGTCGCACGCACACACACTCACAAACATTGCCTTTTATAAGTACATATATATATATATATATGTGTGTGTGTGTGTTTTTCAACAATTTTCTGCATTATTTAGCGCTGAAGCAGTACGAAAATTATTTGTAATCAAACTATATGAATAAAATTAATTTACAAAAGTTGTGACAAAATAGTCCTATACACTTCCATTTGGATTACAAATTATGCTTTCTGCTGATAAATTTTGCAATATAAACATACTGTTTCTCAATATCGGAACGCCTAATTTCTGAATTATCAATTTTAGTTGAATCTTCAAATATCGTCAATCATAAAAAAAACAATGCGAGATTGCTATTTTGTAGATTTACATGGCTTTTCTTAAAAACATAAAATTTATACAGCCTACGGTTATTTCAGTAATACTTGAAAAGAGATTGTAAATAGGGCCCGTTTATAATTTGAATTATATTATGTTCAAAAATGATCATTTCAAATTATGATTCTTTCTTTCTTGGAATGTACGCTTTGACATATCGCAAATATTCATTAGAAATTACTGTATACTAATCAGTGTTCTCTAAAAAGAAACGATTTCAAAGTTATTGAAACCAAAATATCCGAAACTTCAATTTTTAGTTGTAATAATCCATTTAAATTTTTTTATATTTATGCGTTTTGACTTACTAACAAAGAAAAGAATCTTATATTTGCGTATTTCTATTATAAAGTAAATACTTACAAAAGTTATCAAAGGAAATAATAAAATTATGAACTCGAAGAGATCCTCTATGAACTGAGAATCCGTGTTTGAGAAACAGCGATCTTCGTTACAAATGCATATTCATCGTCTCCCACAAGCCGCGTGCTACCTAGGTGTAAGGAGGCAACACCAAATGTTTAATCTTCTACAAGTTTCAAGATTGGATTCCCTAGAGTAAACCTTCACTCTTGAAACCGTCGAAATCAAATCAATTCCGAAACATCAACGAGTTGATGCAGCTGCATATATAATATATGCTACATTTTTTCACTGACCTGCGGATTCGAGACTAACGGAAGTAAC
>BGPR01048126.1:0-11626 GCA_013235015.1 Araneus ventricosus | reverse complement strand
ACTAATAAATACCATGAGGGTCTTCCAGTGACTAATGGAACTCGCTAAATTATGGTATCATTTGTAGACCCATAAAAATGCCAAAACACTGAAACCATGAGATTTACCTTTCAAACTCATTTTCACTTTTGCATTATATTGCTACTTTTTGGTGATTATGCAGATTAAGCTCTATATTAGTTATTATTGTCAAAACAAAAATCATAATAAGAAGTTCTGCATTTTGCAGAAATTGAAATTTAATGAAGATTGCAGCTAATAATCTGCATTTGAAGCTTATATGATGTTCTTGCAAACCATCTGGGGTTGTGTCCTATGCGTTGTGAATCGGTTTTGTGCTTAGAATTTGACGAATGTGGAAATGTATAATGTCGTATTTATAAGCTGTTAAGCAATTTCATATAATTAAATGAAAGTTTAAAAAATTTATCTCCAGAAAACACAAATTTATTAGCCTTACCGTCTCGTGGAAAAAGGCATAATATGACTGAGGAACACAAATCGAAAGTAATGGGTTCTATCCTCTGGCTGAGCTCTTAACCTACATTATTCAAAAATTAGTCGTATGAAATTCGCTTTAGTGACGAATTGCTTAATGGGTTCTATCCTCTTTCTGAGCTCTTAACCTACATTATTCAAAAATTAATCGTATGAAATACGCTTTAGTGAGGAACTGCTTAATGGGTTCTATCCTCTGGCTGAGCTCTTAACCTACATTATTCAAAAATTAGTTGTATGAGATACGCTTTAGTGACGAATTGCTCAATGCTTCGGGCTGGATGCTGGAGGTTTCCTCCAAGCGATACACAAATGTTGTCCAGTTTCCCCTGAGAAAATCTTTCATGAAGGTAATCTAAGTTCAGTCAGGTGCTATCTAGGTGCGCAATGTCGTTTTCACCAAAAGAAGGAGTGTAATTTCCTTTTTATTGCGAAAACTTGACACATGACCTTGGATAGATACGCTTGACCCGCTGTCGCATTTTGCGGCTCAGGAGCCGCATGTGGCTTTTTTAGTGCATTATTGCGGCATTTTTTTAGTAAATATTATAGGTATAGCGTATTAATAAGTAATATACATATATAATACGTCATATTCGCCGAATTTCGACAATTTTTGAGAAATTTAACGGCAACCTTATTAGAAACCATACAATGGTCTTATTTCCTATGAAATATATATTTTAAGTTTATTATTCATATAAGTTAAATATATTATAAAATATTTCCAATTCCCAAAATACTGTTTGATGAAAGAAAAATGATAATTAATATGTAAGAATAGCCATGATAATTTATTTTTTTACTTTAATAATCATATATTCTAATTATAAATACGACTATTTTAATAAATGATTGAATTCCAGTGTATCCTATTACTGTACAACAAAAAAAAAATGGGTTATTTCACAACTCAAGTTGCTGACTTGTGGCTCCGTAAATATTACTTTGGTAAATATAATTCGAAAAACGACTCTTTAAGAAAAAAAGATAACCGACCCCTGCGTTAGACCACGTGACATTAGAGCCACTACGACTAGTTTGTCACATGATTGATGCTAGAAAGAAATAAAATCGCTTTAAGGAGAAAATGATAAATCATTTGTTTATCATTTTTGTAAAAAAAAGGATTATTTAAAATGATTTTTATTTAACTGTGAATAAACTGTTAGATATTTATGTGTTTGTAAGGCGTTACAAAATTATTTTTCAAGCAAGCATCAATTTATAAACTTGAGAATAATATCCGAGGAGAATAATATTCGACCGCGAAATAATCACCGCACATATAATTACTTAGATGTAACAACATTTATTGAATTCAAGTTTCGCTCATACTATAAAATTTCTCTATAAATTTATAAGTGCACTAGCAGTACGCGCACGGCGTTGCCCGTGGAATCAGGACTTTAACAAAATGAAAAAAAAAAAGAACCGCCCACAATGACATGAAAAAGTTTTGAAAACAAAATCAAATCAAAAGATACACATTTTTTGATCTTCCTGCTTATTTTTTTTTCACGCTACAGTACAGAGTACGTTAATCCAAAACAATATTACAAAATTGGAACGTGAAAATGATTATTATACAGCAAGCAAAATATAAATCAAATCCGAAAATAATAATCGAAGTAATTCATTCAGGTGAAGGTCATGACGTATCTTACGCGTCCGCCAATCAAAATTGGCATCAACGTTCCGAAGAAGTGCCGCTTTTGGAACTCGATCGAGAAAAATAACTCGCAACGGCCCAGAAAAAAATTAATTTTAAAAAAACGATAAAAGATATTTTAACCATTCTTGTTTTAAATCCGACAGAACCGTTCTAGTTATAAGCTAAAAAAAATTGAAAATAATAGTGTTATTAGAAAGTCGGATGCAGCAAATTTAAAAACAAAACTAACATTTAGATCGCAAAACTGACTATTTTTTAAAAAATTCTCAAAATTCAGTTAATTACGTTAGAAATTCAAAACTAACTTCATTAGAACGGAAATCGCGTGCTCTTTCCGATGGTCTATCTATTTTTGTCGTACAATTATTCGAAACCAATCTGTTGAGAAATTAGTGCGAAAAATCAACCAAAACAACACAAAACATTAAATAAAAAAAATTCTAGATTAAAATTTAAAATTTCGGCTTCGAGGTGCATTCAGTCACCATTACGACTACCTGTGTGCCAAATTTCATGGCTGTAAGTGCGATAGATTCGTCTGGACATCGCAGACAAACACACACACACACAAACATTGCCTTTTATAAGTATAGATATATATAACAACATACCAGTCATTAAGCTGTACTTTCTTTTAAAAAATATTTGTGAACTAAATATAAAGAATAATAAACTTTGAAATATAAGACAGTTTTATTAAGGAAAAAAGGAACAATATAATAAAAATTACATTTCTTGACTATAGATATATTATTGTATGTTAGAATATTGGAGAATTTTACACTCAGCTGTTCATTTGTTTCATTACAAACACAAGTTTTGAAGCTTTCTTTCTCTACTCCTAATCTGTTTCACTCAAAACAACACAAAACATTAAATAAAAAAAATTCTAGATTAAAATTTAAAATTTCGGCTTCGAGGTGCATTCAGTCACCATTACGACTACCTGTGTGCCAAATTTCATGGCTGTAAGTGCGATAGATTCGTCTGGACATCACAGACAAACACACACACACACACACGCACGCACACAAACATTGCCTTTTATATATATTAGAGATTAGAGATAACTCAAAGGCGGCGAGAGGAGAAATTAAAATAAAATTGGAATATGTTTTTAAAACACGAAAGGTAATGAAAGCTTATATAAGTTTTTACACACACAAGAATTTCCAGCAATCAACCCGATGCGAATACTTTTTAACAATATTTCTGCGGGTCGTTCACCCTTTTTGTTTCCATTAGAGAAAATCCGAATGCAGCTGTTTCTACCAGCATCAGCAAAAGAATCTTATTTTATTTACTTTTGGCATTTTTGAAGTTCAGAAACACTAGCTGAAAAGTGTATATGGAAGAGAACGTTGAACTCTTATTAAGGTATATTTAAGGTATCCGAGTACTTTCGGAGGCCTTTTTTTTTAAATAATGATATTTGAAGCAATATTTTTGTATTTTTAAATGGCATTTATGTTAAAACTTAATAAATCATAAAAAAGTTATATTAATTAATTTTTTTTTAATATTTGAAAAAACTTAAAATTTTTTTGCATTAAATTTGACCTTTTTCAAACACTCTATGTCAAAAACATATGACCAGAATGGAAAATGCTTTAGTGTATATAATCATTCAACTATTTGGCTAGGTCCTGAATCAAAAGTTTTCCAATGTTTCAATAAACATGTAAATTATAAGAGTTTAAGTGTGAAATCATGATTTTTTTAAAGAATTTTGGTCTTTTTTTCCCCAAACCTCAAAAGCTACATAACTTTTTAATGGAACATCATTGCACTTATTTTTTGGTTCATTACCTAGACAGTATCATAAATAATGTGCATGCCAAATTTCAGGATGATATTTTAAATTTAATTTTAGTTATCATGTTTGAAAAATGAAAATTGTGGAAAAAATCACATTTTGAGAAAAATGAATTTAAAGTGTATGTTTTTAATTTACTATGAGAAGAGAAAGGAATTTTTCATCAATACTCCCTAGTTTTGTATACTAGTCCTTCCTTTTCAACAGATAGTTAATTTTTTAAAATTTTCAGTGCTGGAAATTATTTTTTAATCGTTTTCTTGAGCCTCATGAGTCATTATCATTAGGTACCACTAAACCGTCGTCGACAGATTTGAATATTTTTTTTCTGTCAACTAACTTTTGTATGCATGCTGGCTGATCTGGAGATACTTTTAGTGATTAATAATGGTTGTAAGTAAAATTTATGTGCTTTTCGTACGTTTATTATCAAAATTACATCATTAATGAAAAATCAAGATACTGCAATTATTGAAAATTGACTAAATTTGATATTTCTGATATTTTAAATTGAATTTTAGTTAACATGTTTCAAAAATGAAAATTTTGGAAAAAATCACACTTCGAGAAAAATGAGTTTAAAGTTTGTGTTTTTAATTTACTATGAGAAGAAAAAAAATTTCTTCAATACTCCCCAGTTTTGTATATTAGTCCTTCTTTTTCACCAGCTTAGTTCATTTTTCAAAATTTTCAGTGCTGGAAATTTTTTCTTAGTCATTTTCTTGAGAATTTACCATTCAGCCACCGTCGACAGATTTGAATATTTTTTTCAGTCAACTAACTTTTGTATGCATGCTAGATGATCTGCAGATACTTTTAGTGATTAATAATGGTTGTAATTAAAATTTAGGTGATTTTCGTATGTTTATTATCAAAATTACATTATTGATAGAAAATCAAGATACTGCAATTATTGAAAATTGCCTAAATTTGCAACAGTCTCATAGAAAACAACGAAATTAACGTATTTACCTGCTGCTCACAATGCCGACTGCATACGAAAAAGAAATGGAACGTTTGCGGAAACTTCTTGCAGAAGTTGAAACTGATGAAAATCCAGACTTTGACAATGAAGTCAATGGACCTGGGGATGTTTTAGAAGAGATTTTCTCAGATCATAAAAGTTTCTGCGAACATGATACGGAATCGGAAGAGAACGGAGATTCTGGAAAAGAAGACGTGAATAACATGGAATTCTTTTCATAAAAAGAGAGCATTGAGTGAAGAAAAACAAAATGTAGACGAAATGTTCGTTGCCATAATATTGTGTCGCGCTTACCTGGAACAAAAGGACCAGCGAAAGATGTGACAATCCCTGTGAAGAGTTGGGAGTTATTCATCAACGATAACATGATGCATTTAATTGCAGAGTGAACAAATATATTTATCGAGAAATGCGTACCACACTTTTCACGTGAAAGCGATGCGCGAAAATTGAATCTCTAGAAATCCGAGCTTTATTAGTGGATAATAATGAAGTAGATTTCATTTGTGTTAAGGGGCCGTCCATAAATAATATCACGCTTGGAGGGGGTTCGTGAAATTGTGACAGTTTGTGACAAGGGGGAGGGAGGGGGCAACAAGAAGTGTGGCATCACACATTTTGGCTAAAATAAAAACATTTAAAATCAGCAGATTAAATTTTGAAGTTACTTTGAAATTACCAGAATTTGAGGGTATTTTTTTTAATCGGGGCTAAAACAACTTTCATGTGATTTTTTTTTCACTTATAATCCTTTCTTTTCGAAAAAAGCATTCAGGGTAGGTTCTGAGAATATGGTAGCAGCAGAAATTCTTCACCATTAGAAGAAAACCTCCCCCCATCACACCCTTGAAATGTCCAACAAAAGATGCGTCGCCCCACCTGGGTGAATGGTAGAACTGGCAATGGCACAAACAGGTTGATCTTATTGATGCGTTTTTTTTAATTCAATCTGTTTAATTTTGTGTTCATAAAGTAAAGATAAGACTTATATCAAATTCCAAAATACTACTGTTTTCAATTGCTCTTTTATATTAATATTTTATTACAATTGTATATTAATTAGGTTTTTCGTGTAAACCTTAATCTTATTTCATACAAAATAAGTACACATATAATCATTATTATTATGCTCACAAATGTCATTAAAACACATAAAGTTTAAAAATAAAATTGGAAATATGATCTATAACGTAGTGCTTTGTTTCTGAACTGCAAGTATATGTTTATGTAATATAGCGTGACATGTGACAAGGGAGGGGAGGGGTATGGTGAAGTGTGACACTTTGTGACAAAGGGGAGGAGGGGGTCAAAAATATTGGAAAAAAGTGTGACGTCATTTATGAACGACCCCTAAGCACTGTATTCTTAATGTCTAAAATTCAAAAGCATTATTTTTCCGACTAAAAATATAATGTTTTTAACAGCGCAGGATTGAATTTCAGTATGGGGTCATTCAATCTCGCGTCTTTCGCTAAGGAGGCGTTGATTCTCTCGGGTTAATAGCGAACAACAACATACGCCAATGTGTTACAACGACACACCATTTCCCCCGCCACTTGCGAAAGGAAATAAGTCCCCTATCAGATCCAGAATTACTGAAATTCACCTTAGATGAGTTTTGAAGTTAGTCACTGGGGACAAGATATCCCTCGAAATAGGAAAGATATTAGCAGGGAAGAGGTACCACGTGGAGGAAGAAAACAACTTTACCGTGATCCTTGTTATTTTTTATGCTGTATTTCTGAAATAAACCGACGTTTCTAATAAAATTGAAGGTTTTTACTTTCTCTTATACGAAGTATATAAAGAGAAAGTATCGTAATCGTCAAAAAATTCGAACACGAGAATCTCCACGTTTTAGACCTCCCTGAGTTCGAAAAACACAATTTTGGAATTATGTCTGTCTGTCTATGAACACGATAACTCGAAAACTATTAGAGCTACGGGAATGAAATTTGATATGCGGTCTTTACACATCATTTGTAGGTTGCTATCAAATTTTGGACAAAATCCGTCAACGGGAAGTCTGTCTGTTTGTATGTCCGCGGTCATGTGAACACTATAACTCAAAAAATTGAATAGCTAGATGGATAAAATTCGGTACATAGTTTTATCACCATGAATGTAGGTCCGTATCAAAGTTTGGGCCAAATCCGTCAAAGGGTCGATTGTCTGTCGGACTGTATAATCGCATACTTTTAAAAATTATATCTCCTAAACCCTTCGGCATATATAAATAAAAATTGGTGTGACGGTTGCTAATATTAATTATAGATCTGCGCCCAAATTTCGTTTCAATCGGTTAAAAAAAAGGCGTTCAAATTGCATAATTAATTTTTCTAATCCGATTCTCCATGCGCATGCTTACTGGTAGCAATATCTGTGCACGCGGAAGCTATAGAGCGAATTACGTCATTTTGTCCTTGAGCCGGCAAGAGTTGAATCGGTGCGCATCTCTTTGAATTTGATTCTTTACCTACATATTTTGCAATCACTATAATCTACAATGAAAAACCTCCTGATAGTCATTGGATTCTGGGTTACAGTTGGTTCGAATGTTTTTATCCACGCGGGGGGAGGGGAAGCAGCACCTTTTGGGGGAAGTATACGAGAAAATTTAGAGGAGGCCACTCCCGCTGGTTTTTATATTTACGCCCCACATAATCTTCAACAGGGTGTCATTTGAGTAGGACACCCTTGATGTAGAATCTAAGTGGTGTCACGTGGAATAATTTTGCGATTGCGAAAAATCTACCCATTAAATCTCCTGTGCCTTCTAAAATCTAGTTAATAACTATTTGAAATTTAATTTTTCAAGTTTTTTTTTAATTGTCCCAAACTCTTTCGATTGAAAATAGGGTTGCAAGACGGATAAAACCTGGGAGTTGATACGAAAGCAAGTTTAGATCTGAAATGTCTTATTCGCGTCAGCAAATAATTATTGATTGTTCTCTGAATAACAGTGACAGATGGCATTTCTACAATGTTTTTGCAAATAGTCCTCTAAACAATAATTTAAAATATCGCAAACATTGAAATCAAAGCAACCTCTTTTCTGTGATTGTTTGCATTTCTTGACATTCGGCGAGTTACTTTATCGTGTTTTTTCGATAAAACCTGACAGCTTGCGTTACTTGTCAAAATGTACACCTTGTTATCGTGTTGTACACACAAAAATCGCATTCAGCTGTCAATGGGAACGAGTAAGGGGATGTTGTCAAACATATCGATAATTTTCATCATGATCTTTCGGCGAAATTACGCTACGAAAAGAAATCACAACTCAAGTACAGCGTCAATAATCAAGATCATTTGTGGTCAGTTCTAACCGGTTTTAACGATTTTCTCAGATATTTAAATGGTAAATACGATAAACGACCTATATTAAATTGATGATGAGGCTTTCTCTAAGCTTAAATAAAGTAATCCTTTAATGTTTCATCGTTGTCCAGTTCCATTCCTGTTATTTCCATCTTTTTTACTTTCTCGTATACGAAATATACAAAGAGGAAGTATTGCAATCGTCAAAGAATTCGGACTCGAGATTTTGACGAATCTCCACGTTTTAGACCCCCCTGAGTTCGAAAAACACAATTTTGGAATTATGTCTGTCTGTCTGTGAACACGATAACTGGAAAACTATTAGACCTACAGGGATGAAAATTGGTATGTTATCTTTACTCATAATTTGTAGGTTTCTATCAAATTTTGGACAAAATCCGTCTACGGGAAATCTGTCTGTCCGCGTTCATGTGAACGCTATAACTCAAAAACCTGAGTAGCTAGATAGATAAAATTTGGTACACAGTTTTATCATCAGGAATGTAGGTCCTTATAAAAGTTTGGGCCGTCAAGGGTTGACTGTCTGTCGGTCTGTATAATCGCATATTTCTGAACACAATATCTTCTAAAAGAAATGACTTGGATAAATGAAATTTCGTATGTAGTCTTGAAACCCTAATTGTCTCCAATTTTCGTTTAAATCGGATTAAAAAAGGGCGTTGAAATTGCCTATTCGTTTTTTTTCTCTATTCTACGGAAAATGAAAAGTTGCGAACGCTGGAGCGAGCGTTTTCCTCGCCTTAGGGAATACCGAACGTTTCCCCCACCTTAGGGAATACTGCACGTTTTCTGGCGCGCGGTGTATTTTTCCTCCCACCCTTGTTATTCCTATGGGAGAAGGTTTCGGGGAGACCACTCCCTCTGGTTTTTTTAACACGCAGAAATGGCGTGGAATCTAATAATTCTCTATTCAACCAAAAATATAGAATCATCTCTTTTCAAATGTATGTAAAATCACTGTTTTTAACCCATCGTTGCTAATGCAGGCTATAGCCGACATCCACAAAGCAACCCGCGGAGACGAACGTCGGCTATAGCCGTCTGCATTTATTCGAACTTAAGTCATAATAATAATAATAATAATGATTGTTTATGTAGAAATTATGAATATATTGTTTTAAAGAAAAGTCCCTTTTCTTTCAAGAGTAGTCAAGTCGGCATTTTTCGGGCGTAAGACGTAAACCCAAACGCCAAAGACTGTTTACCCTCTATGTGTACACTTTTACCGCGGAGTTCGGTTCAACGACGGCGGTACAGCGGAGTGAACCGCCGTAGCGAAAGGGTTAATAAACTGCTAAATCTACTCTCTCTATGCCGCAAAAGAGCTAGCCCTATTCTGCCTATGCATCTGGGGTCAATTGAATGATGGCATTTACGAAAACTGAGTCTGAAGTCCTAATAGCCATCACTGGCCACGACCCAATCCCTTCCGAAGGAGGTATGTCCCGTCATCAGAAGGGGGGATAACTCAATCTCACACCATTACTATGCCCACTAGGGAAGCGAGAACCCGCTTACTTATTCAGCGGCTTCTCATTCATTTATTCGTGGTGTCTCCTCCTGGTGGGATATACTGTCACTAAACAGGGTGACTCCAAAATCATGGGGCAAACTTGAAGGTTAGGTTAGGAATACGGAAAGAAGTCATTATTTAAAATTTAACATTGGGTCGCAAACACAAAGGGGGATCGGTGGAAGGGCTCTTTGCCAGTGAATTAAGTAAAATAAGCGGATACACTAGACAAATTGAGCAATGCAAATTGTCTAGCTTATGGCGGTCGCTATAGAAACAGGTTATCGTAAGAAGAATCCATTTCTAGTAGGTAGAAGTTCATTCAAATGTGCTTCTCCGCAAACCGACGCCAAGAATAAAAAAAACTCCGACTTCCGTTGGGTTCCTCCTATTCGAAATGGATATTCCCTAGCATAACCAGTTGCTATAGCGACCGCCGTAAACTAGCCAATTTGGCGGACAGACAGTAGCAAAATGCGAGGCGCGTATAGCTTGGGACGGAAAGTCCTTTGAACCCGCACTTTAAGTATTGCATAGTCCTGCAGTTGATACTAAGTCCTATTTACAATTGTATCTATTCCCACTTAAGGGGGCACCTCAGATATGGGGATGAGAACCTGCCGTATAAGTAAGTAAAGTCTCGCTTCCAGGTGGGATATACAGTCGACGCTCGTTATAACGACCACACATTATAAAGACCATTTCAATATAACGACCAGTGACAAAATCCCCAACTGTGTTTCCCTATGCGCTATGTTATTTTACTTCCGGTATAGCGACCGTATACGTGTCGTCTAATCCCAATACAACGTCCGAATTCAGCGAACACTCTTCCCGGTATTTTTCCAAAAAGAACATGTTTCTAAACGTAAATGACCTTGATTATTGTATTGCCAAGCTTCGGAGATGTAGTGTATTACAGTTCAACTTTGACAGGTGGTGAGGGGGAGAATTAACACTCACCACAGCGCGGAAATTAAAATAGCCTAGAATTTAAAAAAATGTTTCAAGTGCTATTGAGACTTTAAAATGTGTTTCTGAAAGTCAGAACATTATTTATCATCTTTAACTGAAGTGGAAAATTTTGTTTTGCAAAAAGCACATATGCAGAAAAGACAAACAACCATTTCTGATTTTTTCTTTAGAAAATAAATGTTTTGTAAGAGTATATAACACCCTTTATTTTCTACTTTAAAATCTGTTTTCGAAATATATTTTTAATTGATAATATTTTACTTTTAATACCAACGATAAAAAATAAGTTGAGTATTTAGTTGGAATCTCTTTAAAAATCGCCTATTTATATGGAACTGCTGAGCGTGCATGTGTACAGTTTTTAATTATATCAGCTATAGCGACCACTCGTTATAAAGCCCTTTTGTTGTGGGACGCAGAGGGTCGTTATAACGAGTGTCGAATGTAATATCGATTTGGTGACGAGTTACCACCGACAATCCACCGAGTGAAAATGTTAAATGCATGTTTTTTGTACGTGCTTGACCGTGGCTGTAATTAAAAGAGAATTTAATCATTGAATATATAATATTTTAAATTTAAAAATGACTTAAAAATAGTTTAGATGATAGCTTATGAAGATATCTTCGGAAACCTTATAATTTCCGGAAGAAAGCATCAGAGTAACTACATGTAATTCCTAAAGTTAAATGAAATATTTTTCGAATGTTAAAATATTATTGCATTTTAAAAGTTACAAACTAAAAACAACAAAGAAGTCGCGGTTATTTATTCTATTTGATTATTTAAAAGTTACAAACTAAAAACAACAAAGAAGTCGCA
>BGPR01048125.1:0-11626 GCA_013235015.1 Araneus ventricosus | reverse complement strand
AACAGAAACAGTCAGCAAATCACTAATAAAGACAGTAACAGAACTTTCAATAGCGCTCAGCTCACAGGCTTTCCAGCTCGCACTACAGACGAAACTCCAAAGTCGTTCCTCGGAGGCGTTCGCACTCCGTTTATATACCCTTTCTAGACTGGTCGTGACATCACATGGAATTATCTAGCACATTCTAGTATTTCCTCTCCTAATGGAGATATCGAGAAAATGATCGCATTTTCTAGAATCTTCGATTTGTCACCAAAGTCGCCAAATTTGTTGCCAAGTCGCCAAAATGGTCGCCAAGGTTAGGGGTCCAGGCCTGGCCGCTGCCTGTCATTCCATGCTTACCCCTGAAAAACTCTCTTCCTAACTATAAGACTAGCGAGGTAGGAAAGCGACATTACATCTTTGTAACAATAGACCCTTTCAGTGACTGGTTTTTTTGTCAACAGTATAGATCTTAAAATGAGAATAAACGCGTATCTAACTAAGAAAGGTGAGGTAATAGGTAAATATGGAAAGGTGAGGTAATAGGTAAATATGGAAAGGTGAGGTAATAGGTAAATATGGAAAGGTGAGGTAATAGGTAAATATGAAAAGGTGAAGTAATAGGTAAATATACATTAATAATACACCCAACAGTGGCCATACAAAAGTTTTCTAAAATGCCATTTTGATTTGATCGGATACAATGGTGCAAACTTTTTATAATTAGATGTGTATAAAAAATATTTTTCTTCTATATTTCATCACAGGTTTTCAATAAATAGACCTAACATTTCACATAGTAAGTTTGTTATCGAAATATTCCTAAAAATATAACCAGTGTAAAGAATGCCCACTATGAGGTAACATTGCACCAAAATTTTGAACGATTATAATTTATTTTTAAATTACTGTTTGTGAACTGTATTGCCGCATTTTTGCTGAAAAACATTTCTCTAGTAATCAATCAACGAGGTAAATATCAGATAAAACTTTTTTTTAGAGAAAACACAGGGAACTAATTTCGAAATTCCCTCTGAAGTCATGAAAATAGGTGCAAAGTTTTACGGTATATTAAAAAATCTTTTAAACATAAATCAAAGAGTATTTAGATATAACCTGATGTTTGAAACCGATAGCAAAACTCAGTAACTATAAATAAATTCCTACTCTCTTCTTCTGAATAAAATGCGAGACAGAGCATTTTTCAGATTTATTCATCCGTGTTTGCGAAACTCGCTCAAAGCGTTTTGTTTAATTCCCAAGTGCTCCATGCTTTTATTTCACCCAATCGTTTCGCATTTTGCATATTCTGAATTGACATATATTTTATGCAAACATTTTTTCCGATTAATTGGAATTAGTAATTTGATGTTCTTCTTCCTTGGGATTTCGATTAATTCAAATATTTGCAATTTAATCCCTATCGAATTAATGTTCAGAAGACGCAATGAAATACTGAACTTCATCAGACAAATTTACACGAAAATATGTTTATGCACATAATAGAATAGAACAAAATGAAGAAAGCAAGGTAACATAATGGAGGAAACACTCTTCTCTTACGTCTTCAGGGATTAAAAAAAACAAAACACACTTTCTCTTCTGTTCTTTTTCTGCTTCAATAGATGGCGCTTAATTCTTTTTCTCTGAGCGGGCTATTTTTTATTTCTTCTCCCTTCCTGTTTGGCTTTGCATTTGTTGTTTCGGGCGCACTCCTAAAATGGCGAGGTAAGGTTGGATAATATTTGGTTTTTTTTGTGTCTTAACTTTTTAATACCGAAGCTACTGAATAAATAATAATAATAATAATTTTATCTTCAAGTCCCTATAAAACCGGGACTTTTTTGGAGGATACGACATGAATTGGACTCTCCCAACCTGGGTGGTAATTTACCCCATCACCCACCCCTGCTGTAAGCTTCCCTTAAGGCGCACGGAAGTGGGCTGAGGTGGGCAAGGCTAATTGGACCCCCTCCGCGCTTATCTCCTAAGCGATCTCAGAACTACGCCTTCCCTCAGAAGAAGCGAACCGCCTCAGACCGGCCTTCGTAGCTGTTAAGGGGAAATTTTTAGACCGCCCGGGACCGCCTCGCTCGGTGTGAGGGGGTTAAGAGTATATTTTTTCACTTTTATTGCGAAGGATGTTCCTTACTTTTCCATTTCACTTTTGGACTTTTAGGGCCAAAATTTGGCTCTCTTACGGGTCTATTTTGGTACCCCGGTTGGGGTGGGGTACGTCACTTTTTCCGTCCGCTAACAACGGGAAAAGCGACGTCTCCCAACCCAACCGGGGTACCAGAAGAAACCCCTTAGACTAAAAGTCATTCCCTATACTTTTTATACTTCGTTTCATATTTGGCCATTATTTTGTAAATACTTTTTGTTCCTCATCTCTTTATACTGTGTGGTATTGTGCATTGTTGTTGAATATTGTTGTTGATTATTTTATTGCAATATTTTACTGTTTCCAATGGTTTTTATATATTGTCTACTGCTCTCCCATCCCACGCTTATTCTGCAAACCTTTTAAACTTTTTAAACTTGTCTGTTTTTGTTAGATTTTGTGATCTTATTTTTAACTCATAAAATATTTTAATAGAGACGTATTTAAATCTTTTTTTGGCCCTAGTCGGTTTATGCGTTGTTGTTTTTTTAAAACTTTTACGAGGTTAGTTTCGTTCCTCCGTTCTCTCCAGGGGTTGGTTGTAGGTAATTGGGGTGTGTTGGGATCTCCTTCGAGCCTGTATTTGGGATTGTGTTTCTTAATTGACTTTTTAATTTTTTAACTGTTTTATCTGTTCTCTTTTTAACGAATCGGATGTCGTCGATCTCCCTCTGATGTTTCCCGGTTTGGGTTTAGATCTTTTTAAACGACTTATTTGGAATTCTCTTTTAACATTTTATATGACTTGGTGTGTATGTGTTTGCTGTGATTGGTGTGATGTGTGTGTGTGTCTTGTCTGTCTTTTATGTGTGTTTTACATTTGCTTTTTATATATGGTAATTGATGTTTTATGATAATTTTATTTATTAATTGCTTGTATTGCTAGATTTTTATGCTGATCTGTTGTAACATTTTAATTGTATATTTTCGTGGCGACCGATGAGTTGGTCGCTTGAGACCTCATCGCTTGTATCTTTTTATCAATTGTGTTACGACGTTATGTGTTGTGTCCAGCACCTTTTGTATTCAATTTCTGATCCTGTTTGAGTATAGTATGTATTGGTGTTTTATTTTTGTAACTACATTAATTCAGTTTGTGTGTCCGGCACCCTTTTTATATTTTACTGCCACTATGGGCAATGTTTGTAAACTTTTCTCTTTGACTCAATAAATGCTGGTGCAGGGGCTGGGTCCTGTCGTTGGCCGACGCGCCTCGGGGGTTTCTTTGATTCCCCGGCGGCCTTTTTTGCCTTACACCCTTTTTGGGTAGGCTGGGCCGTCGCGGGTATTAAAATAAAAAAAAAGTCATTCCCTTGTTAAGGGGAAATTTTTAGACCACCTCGCTCGGTGTGAGAGGATTAAGAGTATATTTTTCCACTTTTATTTCTGAAGGATGTTCCTTTCTTTTCCATTCCACTTTCGGACTTTTTGGGTCAAAATTTAGGCTCTCTTAGACTAAAAGTCATGCCCTTATACAGAAAAAAGTCCGATTTGAAACTCTGCTTCTTTGTTTTGACCACTGAAGACGTACGAGAAGACGGTTTCCGCCATTATGTTATATTGCTTTCTTTATTTTGTTCTATTTTCTACATTGATTTGGTTGCGTTCCACTATTACGATGCATTTTTTAAGATTCGTGTCCTCTTTTTTACTTTTATTTGCTCTTTTTTGCTCTAAACTTTGACATTTTTGTTTCTACCTTTTTTCGAATTTATACTTTAATTTAGTTTCATTTCTTATGTTGATCTTTATGCACTTAAGTAGAACTGAAATTTGAATACAAATATACAGGTAAAGTAAATAGCACTAACAGGCCAATGCATAACGTAATCTGTTTGAGCTGAAAGATTAATTTTCGAGACACCTACATTTAAGGCTAGGAGTTTTCAGGGAATTTTCAACATAATTAGTTGCGTTGATGATGGAAATAATTAATAAATATCAGTTCAGTTTTCTCTTCTCAAATTTCAATACTTTGTGACGGTAGAGAAATGTTATTTGAGATTCTTCATTCAGTAAAATGTAATGCTCGTACGACGAGTTACATTCTGGAAACACATATGAAAAATACTTAATGTGTAGAGGAAGACATGGTGTAATTCGTTGCTTTGCTTGAAAATTAGGATTTCTTTTAAACACTTTTATTTAACTAGATTTGTTTCTTGTTTGTAAAGTATTGTATTTTGTAATTATTTTATTCACTCACTTTATCTATTCTGTAACCATTATACTACTCTGTGTAAATACTGTATTAAAGAGATTGATAATTAAATTACATATTAATACGAAACACTTGTCTTATGATTTTATCCCGACGTTTTCACGAAAAATGTGAGGCGCGGACCCGAACTGCGCCTTTCTTATGTTTGTATGATGGCGCCATCTGTTGACAGTATATAGAACTATATTTCGCATATGCGCAGTAAAACATTATTTACTACTTGACGTTATTATTTGAATTGCGTGCAATGAAAAGTATTGTTGTAAGTTATGCCAAAAAATATTTTTATACATAACGCTGGGCGGAGCTTAAAAAACCTCGCCTCTTATGTCTGTGTCATTATTTTACGAGCAAATCGGATGAGTGTATTAGAATATTACCTCAGCTTTCAAAAATGAAATAGAAACAGGCAATTAAATATTTGTTTAAACAATGAAAACGGATTGAATTGCGTTTCACTAATGAAAAGTTTTGTAAATTATGCCACAAAAATGTGCACGAGATTTTGTATTACATCTTTCGTGAGTAACTCTATTACAATCAGTTATGAGAAATGGTTTGCAAGCTATAAGCACGTCTTAGACGAGCAGAAAATTTCTACTTAATATTAAGAACGAACAATTGGTCATCGACGGCAGCTAGTTATTATTTAAAATTTTATGGAATCTTAAAAATCTAACTTTTCTCAAATCCACTATAAGGTGACGCAACTCGAACGGAAAAAATTAAATTAAATTAACTGATTAATAAATTATTAAGCTCTGTATATGTTAAAACATTGCACAAGTGCACAGAAGATCGAAACTTTAGCACATCAGGACGTGAGAGGAAAACAAATTGCCGCCTTTATTAGTCTTGATAAATTATCTAAATTCTCAGAAATGTTAATTCTCTTTTTCCGCTAACACTCATATCGTTTAGATCTAATTTTTACTCATTGAACATGTTCATGACTCACATACAGATTCCGGATACAAAAGTATGGACTTTAAGGTATCCGACTAGGTTGAAAAAGCGATTTTCGAAGAAAGATTCAAAAACTTTTTTATGATCTAAAAATAAAGCCACAACTTTTAAGATTCTAAAACTGTCTTTGTTTCTATTTTTATTCCTTGAATATTTTATTCCTTTATATTTATTTGAACTAATGTGTTATTTTTTAAATTTTTTTCTGAAAATAAAAATTTTGCTAAAATTGGTCCATGAAAAACGTGATATCTGAAAAAAAGTTCATTAAAATTCATTGAAATTTGGTAAAAATGTGTCATGAACCTTTCAGTATGTAATAGACCGCAGATTTTATGATAACTTTATTTAGTAATGTTTTACCGTAACTTTCAGTTCGAAACATAGGATATTTTTTGCAAAAAATCAATGACGCTAGCTTTGAATGTTCATAAAATATTTATTCACTAAAATAAATTTTATCTTGCTGTCTATTACATTCTATATAGTTTGAGAAGTACGCATGTGAAATTAAAATTAAAATTTGTCCAATATTTTTTCAAGTGTGCTGTTTTTCTTAACATTGAAATTTTTATTAAAATTCTTGAAAAAAATAATTATTTTCAAAAACTACTGAGGATATAAGAATTTTTATTTCTAATTGTAACTATTTAAGGTATCTGAACACGTTCAAAAGTCGATTTAAGGGCAAAATTCCCATTTTTTAATTTTTGATGTTTTGGGTAGTTCATTCATTTACCTTTCTAAAACATATTTACTTTTGTTGGAACGTTAATTAGAAGATGAGATATTAATTGTTTTATAACAATCCGAAAACCGGAAGTGGGCGTTTAATTAACCGGAAGTTGTAATTAAAAGGGACAGAAACCTGTCAAAAATTGTTTTAAACTGCAATTTTTCTAGTTAATATGATGTTAGTATATTTTTAGGAATTTTTTTTAAAGTTTAGATACTTAATTTAAGTGCGTGGCAAAACTAAAATTTGATTTTTCTCAGAACTAGATTTTATGCATAATTTTCACACTTCAAACATGATAACTCAAGATATTATCATTCGATTGTTCTGAAATTTTGTGAACACTTTCTTCAAACGTGTCTCTAGTGAATGCACTAGAATAATGTATATTGTAACAATATTTTTTTAATTATGGTCTTTTATTTGAAAAATGACATAGAAAATTTGCTGAAAATCTTATAATGATTGTTCGATTAACTCTAAAATTTTTATTTATGCAAATAATGTTAAGATTCTAGTACAAGCATTAGTCCATAGCATTTAGTTTATTTTAGTATTAGTTTCATTTGAATTATTACAAAAGTTTGACTTCTAGAATGTCTGATGTTTTGGAGAATTTCCTCTAAAAAGAAGCCGAAATTCAAGATTTTTGTAAATTTATAATAATTTATACTCAAAAATCATACTCTAATATTAATCTTTATTAAATTCGAATCTAAAAAACATATTTTGGTGTTTCTATTTCACAATTTTTAAAAAAAAGTGCTCCGAATGTGTTCGGATACCTTAAGACTATTTTTATTATTTAAATTCTGCCTGTTTGATCATCTTATGAAACAAAATGAAAAAAAGTACTCATCTAAGTGAATGTGATTGGGAGTCAGTCTGGATAAATCAGGGCGGGGAGATGAGGGGAGCCTCCTTTTGAAGGCGGGGATCAAAACGACCGGTTGTGAGGTTTGAATCCTTCGTGAATGACCCACCTAAATGGATCGGCTTAATTGGGTGGCACGAAATTGGTCATTGGTCCAAATGGTGTAGAACAGACTTGTGAATGTCCAGTTTAAGGGAGAGTCGCTAAATTTGGACCTGCGCCTAGATTGGACTGGTATCGCAACTTCATTTCTATTAAGCATTTGGGAGGTAAAATAGGCAAATTAATGTTGCAACAATGTACATGGGGTGTATGAAATCATTTGTAAGCGAAAGCGCTGCAGATACTCGTTTGATTTCTTACTCTTAAACAAAAATTATGTATGAGAAATGCAGAACAATAATTCAAAAATTAATAGAAAATTTCATTTTTAATTAAGATTAATTAGATAAAATAATAATTTTTTTACTAAAAATTTCTCCCAGATAGCAAAGAAAGCTTGTCTAAAAGGTTTTGGAAACCTTTTGGTCGGCAAGGGTAAAGGGTTGTCACAAAGGTTTCCATGACAAGGGTTGAACCTTTTTGCAAGGTAGAGGAAATGTTCGCCAGTCAACAAGAAACAAGGTTTTCTGTAAGGTTTTTAGTAAGATTTCCCCAAGCTTTTATTACAAACGTGTTTCAGGCTTTCCTCAAGCTTGTTTCAGGCCTTTCAGAAGGTTGTTAAGATCTCTCCTTCGGCGGACAAAATAGAACCCCCTTCCCCCCCCGAAGCCGTACTCCTACAGAAGGGTCCAACCCTCCCCACTTTTTTCACCCCCTTGTCAAATCTGTGCTTCTACAGAGGGGTCCAACCCCCTTTCTTATTCCCCTTCTTCTGACGTCATCTTAGTTCAACTTAGAGTTACCTGGAATGTCAATTAAGTAGATTAATTAGGAATTTTAATTAATCAAAGCTTAATTATTAATTTGATTAATCTAATTTTTAAGTGAACTTACTTGTACGATTTCATTGTAGATTGTGACAAAACTTCACAGTCCTCCAAACCGGGGATCGAGCTGGCGTTCATAGAATTGGAAGGCTAACGCGATAACCACTATACTGGACGGAGAAAGACATGATGGGACAGGTGGTTCATAAAAAGTTTTCCTATGTAAACTTTGCGGCAATCGTTTCCGAAACGGTTTGCGCGAAATTGCTTTCGCGGACAGGCTATGGAAAGTGAAATGGTAACCTTTCCGCAACCTTCTTTGCTATCTGGGCTTTATTAAAATGCTTTTTAAGATATCCGACTATGTCCGGAGACGAATTTTTGAAAAAGCGATTTAATGCGCAATTTCCACTTATTTTCTGAATCAATGTGATCAAAACAATGAATAATATCAGTCATGAAATTTTGCGCCACTTGAGATTAAGTAAAATGCGATAATTTAGGTAAAAAATGGTAAAAATTAGAGCTAAAAGTAAAACACTCTAGCAGAAATTCTAACCCATGCATTCAAATTCTTTCTCTACACATCACACTTACAGCTATGGTGAAGGCAATGAACTAGGATCTAAGAAATATTTGCATTTATAGGAAAGTTATGGTAAGTCGCGTATTCTCTTATTCAAAATTTCACGAATTGCGTAGGAATAAACAATATTTAGGAGCTCTAAATCAAAAACTATTGATTTCAGAACTATATCCCTAGTTCATTGCCTTTATAACACTTAAGATAAGATGTATTCAAAGTGTCAGGGAAATATATTCATAATCTTTTGAAGTATCATGTTTTGCGTAAGTAACTTTTGACAAAATATAACTTTAAAAAAATGCATTTAAAGTTTTAATTGACTTTTCATTAAAAATATATGTATTTAAATTCTTTTAAAATTTGCAATATTTGTAGGATCAAAATCTTATCACAATTTTTCATTCCGAGAACCTGCAATTTTTTTCCAGCGTTTTTTGTACCTGCCACTGACTTAAGACTGTCTCCTAAGAAGTGACGATTCTATGGTTATCGAGGTTAAGATATTATTTCAATGTATATGTTGGCCAGGAACTATTCCCAGTTCATGAAATACTCTTATAAGGCCATAAAATCAATCATTAAATATAACATAATACAGCTATCTATGTCCCAAAATGTGAAGTTTGTGTCTCCACAAATGCGCATTTTGGCAAAAATGTTCACAATAGCTTTTCGAAACTCAAAAACTTATTCAAATTGACATGGCTTGAAGATAGAGTATACAATTAGTTAAGGAAAAACAAATTAATTTATACTCCAGAGTGCGTTATAATTTATAAAACGATGGAAAATAGCTAACCTCCAATTTAGTTTTTAGCTACCGTTTTCAGCATGTAAAAAATTTTATTTCTCCATTTCTATTTATCTGAGAAATAAAATAAAACCATATTTAGAAAGTAAAAAATGGGCTTTAAAGTAAAACCATAAAAATTTTGTGAATTTCGACCCAAAACCACCTTTTAAAGGTATTGTAAATCAATTATTTATTTAAAAGATGCAGTGATGCAAAATGCAATCACTGCGCAATGTAGGAATAAAATAATTCTAGAATGTTTTTTCTTGATTGTAATTAAATATTAATTAAGTGAATTAAATATTTGTTATTCTTCATCTGCAAATGTTCATAAGTTATTCACTTACCTCTATTCTAAGAAAAATTAGGAAGAATTTCATGAAAACATTTCTTAAAACTATATTTTTGTTATTTATTTAAAGTAGATTTTTTAAAAAATATTTTCTACTCTTTAATAATTAAGTTCATTTAAAAAATGTCATGGAATCTTTATTGCATCTCTTTTTTTTCTCTAATTCACTTCTATGCAACTCAAATGGGTCAATCCAGGTTCTAAGCAAAACCTTTGAGTTTCCCTTTTCTGATTATTATAAGATATCGAAAACAGACGAACCAAAATGTTGCTTTCATAATAAAAATATTTTTGATAGAAGCACTTTTTGCGCAATACGATGAATCAACAGAAAACTTTCAAGGTATCGTCTTTGAAGAATAACTCTTTATACATCTATATAAAAGAGGAAAGTATGTGTATGATTGTTTGTTTGTTTCTTGGTTCTTTATGCACGTCCACACCTTTGGACGACAACCAAATTTGGTACAGTGATGGATTAGCACAAGAGGGATATAACGTCGTAAAAATTATTTTAAAATTCGAATTAGATTTTTATTTATTTAATTAAATAAGAAAAATTAAATTATTTTTAGACTTCTTCACCAATAACTTCTGAAATGCTTATGGTACGAAAATTAATTTTATATCACCTTAAAGAGCAAAAAATTATCTTTTTAATGATACCGATTTAATTGTTGTACAATTTTTCCTCTAACTGTAATTAACGTTTCAAAATTCATTTTAAACTCAAATTGCAACAATGCTTTTAGTGTTATAAAATAAAATTCAAACTAATATATTGTTTCCTCAAATCCTTTATTCACGTGTTTTTACCACTGTTAAAGCTAAGGAAATATTGCTTTTTTTCGGTCAAGGTAGACTTCTTACTTCCGCTGTTATTTCGCAGCATGCACTTAACTTCCGTTTTTATTACGTAGCTTTAAATATGTTCTCAAATATACAATGACGTTAGTTTAGTTACTGCGCGATGTGAGTTTCAATTTCACTTTATTTATAGTATTAATAAAGAGTATTTATATTTAGTTTTTCCCCTTAACTGAGGTTAAATGTATTCTTTTTGTTCGAGCATTGCTCTTCAGCGAAATTCTTTCGAATAGAATTGTTCTCGAGCGATTTTGACTTTCTTTATCTGATTTATAAAGCATTTTATTTAGAAGCTTCGCAGTAACCAAGTTGTACAGTATAAGCATATTTGTACATTGTAAAACTGTATTGGTTATTTAACTATATATTGATTAAAATAAATGTTCTTTTTAAAACTTTCTCGCATTTTCATTCAAACCATATTATTAAAAGGTGGTAAAACGGCTACATTTGAAAGTTTTGATTCAACAAGAAAAGATTCAAAGAAGATTCACGTTTGTTGGGTAAGTTGGTGACAATATTTTTAGGGAAATAAAAAATAAGAGGCCGGTATATGAAAAAATATGGATCCTGAGCAATGCCGGATTTTCTGCTGGTCTTTTATAATTCAACTGGAAAGCCTTAAGTGCAAAAACAAGCTACTACTTAATTGAAAAATAAAAAGTTAAATAGATTATAAACTGGAATACTGAATTTTTAAATATGTTTTAGTGTTACAATAACAAGAGGTCTTCGAATTTTAAAGAAAAGAACTCTATACCATATAGGAATTTCTATTCATAGAAACGCATTTCAGCGAATGCATTTATTTATTTAATATTAATGGAATGCTACAGACTTTTATTCATAGTTTTTATGTGGGAGGATTGCATTGAAATTGAAATATAAGCAGTTCTGAATGCGTTTGAAGATATTTTATTCTATTTACAGCAGAATTTTTCTAAAACTCAATGTTTAGTTATTAAATGAATGAGCTTATATCTAACAATTTTCTTATTGCTGGTGAGCCCTTTTTCGTAGTTAAATGCATAATTTATATTTATTTATATATGCATTTATTTCAACCTACGACATTCCGCTTTTTAAAGGAAATTGTTTTTATGTTTATTAATGTATTAATTTTTGTAAAGTAATTTTTATGTAAATCATTAAGCAT